>JADHKR010000051.1:0-107282 GCA_019925305.1 Sporothrix cf. nigrograna
GCCTTCCCCGGAATATTACGTCCTTGTGTTAAAAATTCCCCCCGTGCCCCTTTTATTAATGCCTCAAAGACAACCCCCTCACGCCTGAAAAATGCCCCCCCCCCCCCCCCCCAAAAAAAAAAAAAAAAAAAAAAAAAAACAAAAAAAAACACAAGGCAGTCTGTCAGATAAACGCCCGAATCCCGCTGCTCCCCGTCGAGGCCAGCGACGCATGCGTCATTTGCGGCTGCGCGTACGTGGATATGGCTATGCCGACGTTCGCTGCACTGGCGGCGCCGCTGGCGCTCTTGCTGCCGTCCTCGTTGTCAGCGTCTGCACGGCCGACATCGGCGTCCTCGGCAAAGTGAAAGGTGCCATCACCCGCGATAAAAGGCGGCGGGTACTCGTATTCGATGCTGGCCATGGTGCGAGACTCGCCGTAGTAAAACGGCTGGTGGCGGTAGCCGCGGCCTGTCAGTGCCAAGTCGTTGTCGTCGTCGTCGTCGTTGTTGTTGTCACCGACGTTGTGGCCGGCTTGGAATGGGTTCGTCTCGGGCGCCACGTTGACGTAGGCCGCCGTGCGCGGGCGGGCGGCAGCATCATGCAGCGGGCTTCCTGGGACAGCCGTGGCTGCGCCGGCGTGGTGGACCTGTGCTTCGGCGGGTGCTTGCTGCGCTGCTGAGCCCGGACTGCCCGCAGCCACATGCTGCTGCTGCGGCCGCGCAAATGCACCGTATGGCAGGCCCGCACCCGTTGCTGGCGTTGGGGGCTCGTCGCTGCCTGCATCGGTGGCAGTGGCAGTGGCAGTGGCGCCGGCCGCTGCCGCTCTCTGCCCGGGCAGCACGTACTCGTAGATGCTCGTCCAGTTAGGCTCGCTCGACGCCAGCGTCTCCCACGAGTTGGACGATGGCGATGGCGGGTAATGACGCTGTGCCTGGCCAAGTCCGCTGACGGACGAGTCGGTCGGCAGCAGCAGCAAGCTGCGGACCTCCTCCATGGCAGCCGAGATGCCGCTCATGGCGCTGCCGTCGCTCGTGGGGCGCCTGCTGTTGAGCGAGCTGGCAATCTCTGCCGAGAGGTTGGTGGATTCGCGCTCATGTATGGACGGACCCAGGAACGCAGGCCGTGGCGGGTCAAGCCGGATAACCTCGTCACCGGACACGTCGCTGCCGGCCATCAGGCTCTCGCCGTCGTCATTGTCCTCGTCATATTCGTCGTCGTCGCTCATGACATTGTAGCCTTGCTGCTGCTGCTGCTGCCGCCTCGCAGGATCGTGCGCAGGTGTGCTGCGGCTGGCGCCACTGTCGACTGCGCTGTCGACGGCTCCTGAAGCTCTGCCGCCTGCATGGCCCCGGCTCCACAAGCCACTCCTCGGCTGCGGCGACTCTTCGTTGATGCGGTGCACGCTGCCGATAAACACGGGCCGCGGCCTGTACGGCTGCGCTGTCGTAATGTTGCCAATGGTCACGCTGCCCAGGTCCGTGTCAAAGGACGCTGCGTCTGGCGATGGGTATGTGCTGGTGCCGACCGTCGAGAACCTGTTCTTGGCCGAGCGCGCCGCGGGGGCAGGCGCGCCCTTTTTGAACCGGCTGGCAATCTTTGCGGCGAAGCCAGAGAGGAAGCCCTTGCGCTGGAGATTGGCATCCGCGGCCCCGGCGGCCCCGGCGGCCCCGGCCTCTGCGTCGTCCGCTGCCTCCAGCGTAGAGCGTGTGCCGTCGGCAACGGCCTTTGTCGACCTCTGATCGTCGTCAGGGTAGCTGCCGGCGCCGCTGTGGACAATGGCCGTCCCGGCAGAGCTGTGGCTCTCGTGGATCACGGCCTCCTGGCTGGTGAATGTGTAGTCGGGCTGCAATCCGCCCGCCCCGCCACCGTCGGCCCTTGCAGCCTGCTTGGTCGCTTCCAGCTGCATGGGCGTGCTGGTGCGCACCGTCTGCCGCGTGACCGGTGACGCTCTGCCCTTTTTGGATAGAGACGACGAGGCGATGCTTTCAAGAATGCCGAGCGCATCGCGGTGCTGAGAGTCGTCCATCGGGTGGCTCGCGTTGGAGCGCGACGAGTGGTGTGAGTGGACGCTGGAGATGACCGTTGACTCTTCAAAAGGCCACTGTCCGTTGGCTGCATCGTGGGTGTGGTTGCTGCGGGCAGTGCCAGCAGAACGGGACGACGACGACGGGGACGGGCCGCCGACGGAAAAGGTTGGCGGTGCGGGAAAATCGGGAATCTCGCTTTTGGCCTCGGCCTCGACACATTTCATCCCAACGAGGCCCTCGGACGGGCTGCCGGTCTGGATCGCGCTTGTCATGTAGGCTGCTGCCATTGTGACGTCTGTGGCGGCCTTTTCGCTCGCGCCGCTCGACCCGCCGTCGTCGCTCGAAAGAGCCAGCGCCGTACCGACAGGGGTTTCCTCTACGAGCGTCTGCAGCTCGGCCTTTTCCTGGTTGAGCTGCTGCTGCGCATGGTTGAGGTTGTTGATCTTGTACTCCTTGTCGAGGGCGCGCATAGACGACACAATGTCGTCCTGGCCGTTGTAGGCGAAGCTGAACGGAACCGGGTCGGAAATGTCCTTGTTTGTGCGGTGCTGGGCCAGCTCACGGCGCTGTTGGCGTCTCCGACGGCAGTGGCAGAGCGCGAGCACCAAAAGTGCGCAGCACAGCAGCAGCACGGGGATCAACACCGCGAGCAAGATTGTCTTTGTCGAAGTTGTGGGGGTTGACGCGCCAGCAGCAGCAGCAGATGTTGTGCTCGTCGCGCTGGCCGACACGGACGACGTCGAGGCCGTGGTGTTGCTCGACGACGTGCCCGACAAGATCTGCAGCAGAAACGTCTCGCTCTCCGTGGCCTGCGAGCTCTCCAGGGTAGCTCGGACCGAGATGGAAATAGACGAGTCCGTTTCGGAGATGGGAACGTTTCCCATGAGAACAAAGGACGTGTCGTTGAACTGGATCCAGTCTTGCTGCGGGTTGGACTCGACGGTGACGGTGACGCCTCCCGTCTGGACCAGGTACGGCGCCAGATCGAGACGGAAGTCGCTGCCGCGCTGGGCTTGCATGGCCGGGAGCGTGTCGCGGAAGACGGTGCCATTGTCGTCAATGTCGACCTGGAATGTGACGTTGACCGAGTCGGCCAGCGCGTTGGAAAAGGAAATGGAAAAGGCCGAGTTCTGCGCCGAGGACGGCGGCGTGCCGCTCATCTCCCACGTGTTGACGTCAAACGTCAGCCAGCCGGGAGGCGACGAGCCGGACAGGACCTTGGCCGTGAGGTTCGACGGGCCGGCCGCCTGTCCGTCAATGCGAATGCCCTGCTGCAAGCCGTCGTAGACGAGCGCCTTGCCCACGGTCGCGTTCAGAACAACAGCCGGGTCGTCGGCCGTGATCTCGTGGCTGCCCACGACAATGGAAAAGCCAACCGAGGCGGCGGAGAAGCCGGCCACGTCGGAAGCAATGAGCTGGAAGTTAAAGGTCTGTGGAGGCTCGACGAGGGAATCGGACGGCGGCGTCGTGCCCGAGAACCGCATGAGATCGGCGTCAAAAGCAATCCAGGAGGGCAGCGGCGAGTTGTCGCCCGAGACAGCATAGTACTTGAGATCCGAGCCGGAAAAGGTCGCCTGCGCAAACGAGACGTTAAAGTAGGCGTCCGGGTACGAGAGAATGGAGGACGGCTCGGAGTAGGGCAGGCCCGCGTCGGCGAGCTGCTGCGTGATGGGGATGGCGACGGTCGGGGCGGCGTTGCGTGAGACCACCAGCGTGACGTTGGCCGTGGTCGAGCCGGTGCTGTCCGTCGCCATGACGCCAAAGTTGATCCCGACCACGCTGCCAGAAGAAACGTCGCTGTCCTGCGGCGTGCCGTGCAGCCAGCGCTCGCTCGAGTCGATGGACAGCCAGCCCGGCGCGTCCACCAGGGAGTAGGTCATGGCTGCAGACGACGAGGACGCCGAGGACGAGGTGAATGTGTTTTCGGCAAACACAAACGAAAACGTCGATGCGATGCGTGCCACCGGAGGCACCTGGGCGTTGATGGGGAAGCCGAGGGTCGGCGCGCTGCAGACGAGCTTGACGAGGCACGCCCAGGCCGCGGCCCGGACGGCCAGCATCGCAGGCAGCTGCATCGTGCCGCCGCAATGCCCGCGGGAGACGATGCTGCTGGCCAGATTCCGGGGGGTTGTGCTTTTCGGTGCGGAGGGTGGCTTGTGCCGGACGGTCGGTCGCCTGCTCACCAAGATCAAGCCAAACCAAACCTATGGAACTTGAATGCGCCGGGTGCCCAGAGCCGCAGAGACGTAGGGTCCGAGACGCGTGTTGCTGTCGCCAAAAGGCAAGATGGTGCAAAGACAAAAGATGGAAAGACAGGATGACAGGATGACAGAAAGACGGGAAGACAAAAGACAAAAAGACAAAAGAAGGGGAAGAAAGGCAGAACCAGAAACAAGAAGCAGTAAGAAACGACAAGACAGAAAAGACAGAAAGACAATAGGACGAGGACCGGGCATGGATATGAGAGGCCCTCGGGCAGACTCCCTTGGCCCATTGTCGTGATCATCTCATACCGGGGCAGAAGGCCAAAAGAGCTGCAGCGGACGGCAAAGGACGGCCGCAACGCGTAGACCGGCAGGGCAAAGGGGGCGAGGGGTAGCGGCCTGGAATGGAAAGAGATATGGGTGCCCGCAAGAAAGCACAGGAGCACAGAGAGCCAGGACGACGGCCGGTAGGGAGGCCGGTGATGCTCCAGAGGGAGGGGGGCCAAAAGGGAGGCTTGCGCCACCCTCCACCCACCGCCTGCTGCCGCAAATCCATGAGGGTCTCGGCAGGTGAAAAGACGTCTGGGGACGAAGACAAGGACCAGCCAGGCTGTAGAGCCAGACTGTTGAGCTAGCTGCTGCGGCCTTCATGGCAGACTCGAGTCAACGTGGCAGATGCAGACACGCAAAGTGCGGGCGCCAAGCCTGGCCGTGATGGGTTTTGGCTTGTTGCTCGATGCACTTGCAGGCTTTGGCTGGCTGCTCGATGCACTTGCATCGCGAACATGTCACGCACGGCAGCCGGCGGCAGGCCGTGGAGAAGCAGCTTGCTCCGGGCACTGCAGACACGACGCTGCGTCGGTGTCGAGACGGCTGACTGCGCCTGCGCATCACGCCCTGGGCCAATATCGTGTAAATGGCCTTGCATTCCTGACCTCGTGGCAGGGAGCGCTGGGAGCCGAACTAGGCCTTGGCAAGGGGCTTGTTGACGGTGGTGTTGGGCGTCTGGTGCTTTTGAGCTTGGAGAGAGTTTGGCGTCCAAGGGCGAGGCAAAAGCACCTTTGCCGGCTAGGGCCGTCAAGGGTCAAGGGGAAGAACACGACACGCCGTCGCTGACGATTCAAAGCGTGCAGGCGGACAATTCGAGAGCGTCAACATGCGAACAGAGGGAAGAGGGAAAGATGCAGCGATTTAATATCGCGAGATGCAGATGCTTTCGGAATGGAACCGTGTGAGCGATTCTGGGGAAGGAACGCCCAGACGGCTTTACGCGTGCAGCAGAAGGAGGGGCAGGATCGTGCCTTCTACATACGGCTCCATCCCAATCGGGAAGGGCAGGGCCTGGGCCCGGCCTGGCCAAAAGTGCCCCCCAAATCGCAAAATGAGACAAAAATAAAAAGCAAAAAGCAAACGGCGGCACAAAAAGGCAGCAAGACCACAGACGCGCGACAGCCAGACGGTGCGTGGAAAGCAAACTGGAAGCGAGCAGCAGAAAGGAACAGGAACGCAGCAGAGACGCAGCAGAAACGGGCGAGGGATCGATTGCAATCAAACGGCCGCACAAACCGGCGCCCAGGGAGGCCAACCCACATTCTTGGGGATTCCTGCGCAGAGGCCGAGGCGCTGCACATCCCAATCCCGACGCATAGTGTCTTGGGTCCTTTTTTCTGCACCGGCCCTGCTACGCCAAGGCTTCCGACGGCGCTGAAGAAAGGGAGGGAAGCGCTGCCACAACAGACCGGCCGGCCGGAGGCCGAGGAAAGCCGAGACAGGAAAGGCGAGGACAGGAAAGCCGGGCAAGGCCGTTTTTTGCCGCCATGGCTGCCAGCCGGGAGTCGACGCCGGAGATGAACCCGCTGTCGCTCGGCGACCTGCACTTCCGCTACGGCGACAACGACAGCGACGTCGGCAGCCGGAACGGCGAGGCAGACCCGGAGGCGATTGCGCCCCTGCCCGAGTACAAGGCCGCGGGCGAGACAGCTATTGGCTTTGACGGGCTGCTGAAGCCGGCGCCGGACCTGCGGCTGCGCGAAGACCTGAGCGAGGGCTGCGGCGGACAGACATGGCCGGCCGGCATGGTGCTGGCCAGGCACATGCTGCGGTACCGGCGAGCCGAGGCGGCCAGCACGCGGATGTGAGTTGAGGGGAGGAGGAGGGGGGGTGGGTTCGAGGGGGTATGGTCAGGGCACGCTTTGCTAACCGGACAGACTGGAGCTCGGCGCCGGCGGAGGCCTGGTTGGCCTGGCCGTGGCCCTGGCCAAGCAGACGGATGGCGGCGGCGTGCCCCCGGAGGACGGCCCGTCCATGTACATCACGGACCAGCTGCCCATGCTTGCACTGATGGAGCACAACATTGTGCTCAACGGCCTGCAGAACGAGGTCAAGGCGCTGATCTTGAACTGGTGAGCTGGCACCCCCTCCCCCCCGCCGTTGCTGCACAGGCACGTCTGACAGTCCAGGGGCGAGCCGCTGCCCGAGGAGGTCCGCAAGCAGCCGCCGAGCATCGTGCTGGCGGCAGATTGTGTCTACTTTGAGCCGGCGTTTCCGCTGCTGCTCGCGACGCTGGAGGAGCTGCTGGCGCTGGACGAGAACACGGTCGTCTACTTTTGCTTCAAGAAGCGCCGGCGGGCCGACAACCAGTTTGTCAAGAAGGCGCAGAAAAAGTTTTGCATCACCGAGGTCGTGGACGAGGACCGGCCGGTGTTTAGCCGCGAGGGCCTCTTCCTCTACACCTTTACGCGCAAAAAGGCCAAGGCTGGAAATGCCAAGACGCGGAAAGCAACTGACGGGCCCGGCCATATAGACAGCATCTCGAACGAGTAGAGCAGGCGAGCAAAATGAACAAGCTGCGACAGACGACAGAGCGGCCTTAAGCCTGTCCATTGCGTCGACGGGCTGGCCACGCTGCCACGGAATGAGTCCACGGCATGCCCACGGCGCACGGTTGTGCGAGCACATGTGGCAGAGGCAAAGACCATGGCATGGCCAGCAGACTCTGCTCCTGCAAGCAGCCTCCCTGCCGTGCTCGTCTCTTCAAACCGACGCGGCTGTGGCACTGTCTGGCGTAGATGACGGGCAGGCCGCAGACAAGCCATGTTACGAGGGCCAGGAATGAGCCAAAAATAGGCAGTCAAGAATGCGCAGCAAATGGCGGCATGGGAAATATGAAGAGCCGAACGCACAAAGAAAGTCCAGCGAGCATCGCCCCAGCGTCTTTTCAAAAATTCAGTCTGATGCCCGCCTGTCGAGGAACAGGACATGACGCCCGAGGTACCCTTGCGCACATCAGGCAGAGTTTTCAGTTTTCATTATTCAGTGGGACACTGCTGCATGCACGAGTACGTGTTCCCAGTAGCGGTTGCCTATGGCGGATCGCAACAAAGAACGACAGAAAAAAGAGCGCCTGGCTGCAGTAGCGAAACCCACTCCCAAAGACGCCATACTGAGTAGTCGTCGGCGACGGTAAGACATTCGTTTGTTTTTGCCGTCTCCTCCGAGCCTTTGCTTTTCTTTGGGCGTCCTTCGTCCCGCCGTTGAGTCTTTTTCTTTGACGTCTGTTCCTTCTTTCTTTTGGCGGCTTGGCCCCCTTTTCTTTTCTTTGTCCGCCAGCATCCAAGCACGTAGCCGCTTGCCTGATACAGGACGTATGGCGGCGCCATGAAGGATCGAGGAGCAGGAAAGCGACAGACCACGCGCCGATGCTTGCAGTGCGTGGCGCACCTTTTGCCCGTCTCGCCTCGTCTCGCCTCGCCTCGCTTCGCCTTGGACAACCTCCTCCGGTGTGGCGTGTATGTCCCGATCGTGGCCCGTTTTGTCCACCTTTGCGACCGCGGACGCCGGACGGTTCATGGTTGTTCTCGGCGCCTGTTATCCTGTATCTTGTCGTCTGTACGCGCACACAATTGTACAGAGCATTTGCCTCTGTACGGCCAGCAAGACATTTCGAGGCAGAGGCGTCTTCGTTCTTCGTCGGCTGGGATCTCGGACGTCGCACTGCTGCTCTTCCTATTGTGCGACGCCTTCTCTCCAAATGAAAGGAGCGCCCAAAGCCATTCGGCAGTCTGCTGAACTTGCCCGTGCCTGGCGGTGCCTGGGTGGTGTTGTTCCTTGCAGGCTTTTAGCTCTCGCAAAAGCGCTCCGTCCGATGACCCCTGTCGTTGTTTCCAGCCAATCAGCGCTCGACACACCCACACCCCTGAAACCCACTGTTTTTACCCCTGGTGCCTTTTTCAATGTTTTTGTGGCTCGTTCTCCCTTGTCGGCCAGCCCGCGTGCTGTGCGCTGTTTTCACCACCGCAGGCCGCCGCATGCCTCTGTGTGGCCGTCCGCCCTGCACCCGCCTCCTAGTTTGTGTATCGCACGTCGTGCTGCTGCTCGAGCTCGGGCGAGGCTTGCCCCTGAGCTGAGTCTTGTCCAGCGTCTGAGAGGCGAGAGCTGTGTCGTTGTCGGCTGCTCTTTCCCGCTCGGATGCCTCTGGATCGTGCCTTCTCGTGGCCCGACTCCGCCTCACGGTGGGCCAGGCACACAAGTACCCGTATATGTACTTGCAAGTGCGAGTGCTGCTCCGTATGATTACGACGTACATGTACATGCAAAAGTACTGCCGTTCTTGCAGTCTTCCACGCAGCCTGGAAGCCGGAGAGCTCCACACCCCCATCAGGCCCTCTTGCATCGCCCCTCTGCGATTCTTTGACCTCCACTTCTCTCTTTTTTTCTGCCCTGGGCCAGGCTTCGTCCCGATCTCGACGCTCCTTTTTATCTCGCTCTCCTCCCGTCTTGTTTCTCTCCCGTTTTGTTTCTACCTCTCCCGTCCAACAACGTCTTTCTTGCTGTTCTTCATTCCTTCAGAGCAGGCTCACACTTTGAGAATCGTCTCACAACCCAACATCTACACATTCCTTTCGTCAGCCCGTCCAAGCCCTCAGCGAGGCCGCTTCGACACAGCACAGCCTTCTTTGGACCTTTCGCCTTTCTTTCACTTGCCGTTTCTCTCCCAAAATCAAAATGAAGTCTGCCATCTTTGCCCTCGGCCTTGCCTCGCTGGCTGTGGCCCAGCCTCACCACCACGCCCACGTCCGCGCCCACGAGAAGCGTGCCAACGAGAAGCGCGACATCAAGACCGAGTACACCACCGAGTGGGAGACGGTCGTCGTCACCGAGTACATTGACCTGACCACCACCAACTGGATCACCCCCGGTGCCTCGCCTACAACCACCACCACGGCTGCGGCTGCTACCTCCTCGGCGGCCAAGCAGATCCCCGGCGAGTTCTTTGAGGGCGCTTCGTCTTCGACTTCATCCTCGTCCTCGTCGTCGTCTTCGTCCTCGACGTCCACCTCCTCGTCGACGTCCACCTCCACCGCGCTGTCGACATCCACCACCACCATTGTCATCTCGTCGGTCAAGGCCACGCCGGCCACGGAGCCCGCCGCCGTGCCTACCACGACGTCGACTCCCCCGGCCGCTGCCGAGACAACCACGTCCACGCCCGCTGCCGTGGCAGACACAACGACGCCCGAGGCTGCGGCGACCACGTCCACCACGGCTGCCGCTGCCACCTCGACCGCCGCAGCCGCGTCGACGGGCTCGTCCGACTCGGGCTCCACGGGCTCCAGCGGCACCACGTACACCGGCGACATGACCTTTTACACCGTCGGCATGGGCGCGTGCGGCAACGACCAGACGGGCGACGACACGACCGAGGACATTGTGGCCCTCAACGTCGAGCAGATGGGCTCGCTGTCCAACGGCAACCCCCTGTGCGGCCAGACCATCACCATCCAGGCCAACGGCAACACCGCCACGGCCACCATCCAGGACAAGTGCATGGGCTGTGCCTACGGCGCCATTGACGTCAGCGAAAAGGTCTTTCTGGCCATCTTTGGCGATCTCGGCGTCGGCCGCTCCGAGGTCACCTGGTGGTTCAACTAGGACTCTCCTTCCCGGCTCTTCCACATTCTCTTCATGTGTACTCGTTTTTATTGAGCAGTTGATCTCGCTCATTCATGGAATTATACCCCCCTCTCCCCCTAAAAACAGCATACATTGCCGTTTTGCCCGGGTTTACGACAAAGTGCGTCGCGTGCGATGCCTACGACATCTCCCATTCCCCTGGACCGCAAGGGGCCGCCATGGGAACACTTCAAGCACAAAAAAAACAAAACATGGCGCACATTTGGAAAGGCACGCAAACGGCCATTTGAACGGGAAAATCATCTGGCCAGATCAGGTATATGGGTTTCATTTAGAGTTGTTTTTTTATTCCTTTCTTCTCTTCTTTTGAACGGGCATTGGGCAAAAGGGTGTACACGGTCAATCGTTGGATCTGCAGCGAAACAGCAACCGCCACAGGTGGACCGTTCTGCCCCCTTTTTGCCGTTTGCCGTTCTTTTTTACCATTCTTGTATATATACTTGGACTTGATTGAGAGTGCTGCATTTTGATTGGCATCTCGGCATTTATGAATTACAAAACCTTCATACTCGTGCAGCGTGTGACTGTATTTGATTCGACTGTATTTAATTCTTGTCTCTGGCATGAACGCTTGCATAACCTGGTCAGCGGTAGACCGTCCGCTACCGAGAACCGATGCCGGCCGGCTACACGGACGGCTTCCCGCGGCCGCTCTGCGCTGCCAGCCGCGGCCTGCCGGGCATCGCCCGACAGCGGCAGTGCTCGGCGCGCCTGACACAGCGGAAGCAAAAGACAAGGCCGCAATTGCACTGCACCTTTTGACAGCCACCCGCGTCTCGGGCAACGGCGGTTTTGCATTGCGGGCTGCGGAAACCACGGTCAGCACCAAGAAACACGGGCAATTGAAAATCGTTTCCGGCGCGTTGCTCGTTGCTGCCGCTTACCACTGTTTGTAGCCGGACGCGCGCAAGAAGCTCGCCAGCTCGTCCGTCTCGTGGACGCTGGGCCGCGTGCAGGGCCGGTCCGGCTCGCTGTGCGCCAGGTCGTCGGCGCGGCCCTTGCACTGCGTGCAGATGGGCGTCTGGCACGCGACGCACCGGACGCGGGGGCCATGGCGGGCCGACTGGTCCCCGCGGCCGCCGGGCATGAGACACGGCAGCGTCGGAATGTAGGCCGAGCAGGCCGGCACGGGGCAGTACAGCGGGTCGGGGCAGCGCCACTCGTCGCACCGGAGGAGAAGCTTGTATTCCTGGGCGGCGGTCAGAACAGGAGCACAAGGACACAAACGAGAGACGGCCCGCCCAAACCCACCTGCTCCTCGGTCAGGTAGAGAACGGTCTGCTCGTTGATGAGCGACACGGCCTTGCAGGCGCACGCAACGGCGTGGTTGGACACGTGCTTGATGCCTTGCAGGAGGCAGCGGTACAGGCAGAGGCAGCACAGGCTCGCGCCGCACGCCGCGCATGCAAAGGCGGTCGGCCGCGCGTAGTGCGTGCCCCGGACGACCGAGGTGTAGGGCGCGCCGTCCGGGACGCGGACGCCATTGACCGTGAACCGGCCGATGATGGCGTGCGCGTCCTCGCGCGTCCGCACGTCGGCGGCGCCGGGGACGCACTGCTCCAGGCAGATGTAGCAGCGGGGCGGCGTGCCGTTGGCGCCGGCGAGGCGCGGCTGCGGCGCAGATGCCGCTTGCGATGCCATGGCTCGGAGGGCAGCCGGCCAGGTACGGGGTGTCTTGACGGCACGAGGAGATTGGGGACGTTGGCAACGGTGGATTCAGAAAAAGAAAATGTAAACAAAAATCGAGAACGTTTATTTTGTAAGACTGCGGCGGCAGGAGCGGTGGACGGAGCATCCGGGACGGCCTGTGCCAGTATTATGTAAACAACGGCTGCACGGGAAGGAACACCCGCTGTACCTCCTTCCGCGTCTGTCCCAACAGGCAAGGACAGGTTCTAGAACACATGCACGGCAGGCGCGACGAGCGGAAACGCATCTGCGCATTCAGCTGATGAGACATACTCGAGGGCGCCTCGCCTCCGGCTCGCCTCTACTTGTTCAGCGTGAGCAGCCCTTCAATGTACTTTTTGGTGTCGACACCCAGGCCCTGTGCCAAGCGACTCGCCCCGTCCGCCCAGCCGCCGCCCCGGTCGCCCGCGGCGGCCGCAGCCTCGGCAGCCGCAGCCTCGGCGGCCGCAGCCTCGACGCTTTCCCGGGCAGCCGCTGCCGAGCCGCCGAAGCCGAGATAGGCCGATGCGCTGAAGGCGCGCACCGCCGACGAGGCGCGGCCCATGCCGAGCAGGCCGCCGCCGCCGCCGCTGCTGCTGCCGGCGTCCCCAGCCGCCGCGCGGCTGGCGTTGTCGGCGTGGTCGCTGGCCTTGCGGATCAGGATGATTTCCTTGCGGACCGTGTAGGAGCCCAGCAGGGCCGCGGCGCGGGCCGTGGCGGTGTCGTCGCTGTCGCAGTCGCTGGGGGCCCGCTGGTAGCCGTCGTCGCCGCTCTCGTCCGTCTCGTCCTCCTCAAGCAGCGTCGCCGCGCCGTATCCGTATGCGTATCCGCGCCGGCCGAGACCGGCCGCAGGGCTGCCGGCCTCGGGCGCGGACCGCTCGACAAGCCGGTTCCAGGCAATCCACCAGCCGCGGCTCGTCTTGCACATGCGCTCCAGCTCGGCGCCGTTGCTCCGCGTCGCAGCATACAGGTTCAGGATCTGCATGTGCGTGTTCAGCGCCTCGACGCGGGACCACGGCGGCTGCGCAGACGTCACCGGCTGCTGCTGCTGCTGCTGCTGCTGCCGCCTTGCGAGGTCCTTTTTCGAGCCCGGCCTCCTCTTTTTCCCGCCGGCCTCGTCGGCCGCCGGCGCCAGTGCATACGGGCCCGGGATGTTGGGAATGCTCGAGTGGATGGTGAGCAGGCTTGGGTCCCAGACGAGATCGTAGATGCTGCCGGACGCAGACGGCGAGGGCGAGGCCGCCGCCGCTGCGGCGCTCAGCATGGCCGCTGCACCCGCCATGCTGGGCCTGTCTGGACGGTAGGCCGTTGACGCGAGCAGCGGCTTGTGGAGCACAGACAGCTGCCGGTCGATGAGCGTCTGTATCGTCTCGCGGCTCATCCGAGGCGCGCCCGGCTCCGCGCCGGGAGCGGCGTCTGCTGGCGCCTCCTCTTCAAAGAGAAAGGCGTACAAGAACGGCCGCTGTGCGTACACAACAACGCGCAGCCTGCATCCCCGGGGCGCAGACGCCTCGTGCGCCGCCGGGCTGCCTGGCCCGCTTGCTTTGCTCTGCTGTGTGCTTTCGAGAGCCGTGTCGCCTGGCGCCGGCCTGGCCCGGTCCACAAAGACCGTCCGCGGCGGAGCTCGTGTTGTCGGGGCTACGGGCGACGCCGCACCGTCTTGGACGGCGTCTGCCTTGTTCGCCGCCGTTTCGTCCGGGCCGTCGACGAGGGGGACCAGAAACTGCCCGGCTCGGCTCTCGTTATGAAACCGGGACTTTTTGCCGCCCGTCTTGGACGCCCCTGGCGCCGGCTCGGCTTCGCTCGGCGTATCGGCGGAACTTGCGCCGCCCAGGCTCCAGTAGGTGCCGTAGCCAAGCTTCATGATGGACATGTACTTGTCCATGCCGCTCGTGCCGCTGCCGCCGCCTTCGGACACGGACGGCGGGGGCGTGCCGCCCGACGACGCCTTCTTTGGCGGAGACGACGAGGGGCTGGGCAGTGCGGAGGCGGCCGGTTTTGCCCTCCGCGCTGCCAGCTCTGTGACGGGCGGCGGCGGAAGAAGCAGTGACGGTGGCGGTGCCGTGGCTTGCTTCTGCTGCTGCTGCTGCTGTTCTTGGCCTGGCGAGGAGGCCGCGCTCCTTTGCTTCTTTTGCTTCTCCGGCCGCGGCTGCTGCTCCGAGATGCTTCCCATGGCCGGCGGGCCCTTCTTGCGGTGCCGCGTCGGCCGTGCCGGCGCCGCCGGGTTGTCTGCAATTCCGTAGGCGTCCGCGCCCCAGCAGTACACGTCTTCCAGCCAGTAGGTCAGGCTGCGAAGCGCCGGTCTCGACAGGGCGCCGACGCCGAGGAAAATGGCGCCGTCCTCGGCGCCCAGGCCGTTGCCTGTGCCCAGCCAGACGGCGCCGTCGCCGTCGCCGTCGCCGTCGCCGCTGCTGTCCCCGCTAGCGCCGCCGGCGTCTCCGGCGTCTCCGGGGTGGTCGCCGCCGTCCTGGCCCGTGCTGCTCCAGTTCTCGGCCTCTGCGAGGGACAGGCTGCCATACTTGCACACGACCAGGTCCACCAGCCCGTCCGTGTTCTCGACCAGGCCCTCGAGCACCTCGCGCTCGCCGCTGCCGCGCTCCTCTTCGCCGACGCCCATGCCGAGCTCGCCGCTCGCGGCCAGGCGCACGCCCGGAAAGACGTCGCGCACGGGGTTTCCGTGCAAAAGGACAGACCACGACGACAGGAAAACGTCCCAGTAGCGCGCCAGCAGCGCCATGAAGCGTGGCCGCGGCCTGGCGCGGCGGAACAGCGCGTCGAGGCTCCCGTCGTGGTGCAGCAGGAACACGGCGTGGGCGCGCAGCAGGTCCTGCAGCAGCAGCGCCGCCGGCTTGACCTCGCGGGCCGAGTATTCGTACGCGGTGGCTGCGTCGCCGCCTGCGTCGCCGGCTGCATCGGCGGCGGCCGCCGCCGCCGCCGGCACGGGCAGCCGCGTCAGGTCCACCGATGCCAGGAGCCACCAGCCGGGCTCGAGCTCGTGCAAAACGACCCGCGCCTTGTCCGTGTCAATCGTGTCGACGGCCTGGTCGTCGGCAAAGCTGCGCCCAAACGCCACCATGCCCTGGGCGAGGCCAATCTGCCGCAGACGCTCGTTGCGCTCGTCCGGCGCCAGGTGCGCCGTCGGCGCCGCCGCCGCCGAGGCCGAGCTCCGGCGGTGGCGACACGAGCCTGTCGGCAGGCCCGCGCCGGCCGTCGCGCCCCCGTAGTAGACGATCTGGTCTTCAATGGTCTCGTCCGTGGTGCCGAGGCTCGGGTTGTAGATGGCCAGGAAGCCCAGCTGCGCGGGCACGACACCAGCGGCTGCGCCAGCGGCCCCGGGGCCGGCCGCAGTGGCGGACTTGCCTGCAGAGACCATGGCCGCCGTTCCAGCGCACCCGGGCGGTTTCTTGCCTGCCCTGCCTGCCCTGCGTCTCTCCTCGGGCTCTCGCGCCGCCGAGCTTATCGGCTGTCTGCCGGACGAGACAAAGAGCCGGGCGTGTTCCGTGCTGTTCTTGTTGTCGAGAGAAGCAGCCGCTCCTTGGGGGACCAGGCGGTCACATGGCCATGTTCTGCAACTGCGTGGGAGGCGCAAGGCGTGGTGTCGTGTGCCGCATTGTGGTGGAGCTTGGAGATGACCGTAGAGATGGGCGGTTCGACGTCCAGCGCCTAATTTGGCTTATGACGGCTGTGCTTACCTAATACACGCCAGCACAGTGGGAAAATACGAGTACGATACATGAGCATTCTTGAAACGTCAATTCGTGCTTCCAAACCATGCTGCGTGGGCAATGCTGAACTAGAATACAGACAAAGGAAAACCGCCAGTAACAAACGTCCAAACTCGTAAAATCAGTTCTCCAATCCGGGAAACATGTCGTGAAAACCCACTCGCCCCGCCGGTCAACGCCCTCCTGAGCATAGCTGCCAGAATACCCATATGGCACAAAGCCAAGCATAAGAGAAAAATGGAGAACGAGGAAAAAAGCAAAAGCAGAAAAGCCAGAAAAAGCAGAGAAAAGCACTGAAAAATAAACAAAAACCAGCACTCTCCAACACTCTCCAGATCACTCCATGTCCATCCGGCCAGCAATCTCCTCGCTCATCGCCCGGCCCTTGCGGACCTGGCCGTCGACGCCCCGGCCCTTGGCCGCCTCGATGCTGCTCTCGACGTCCTCGGCATCCTCGTCGTCCTCTGTCTCCGTGTCGAGAACGCTGCTGTCGTCGTCGTCGTCGTCGTCGTCCATGAACCCGCCGTCGCCGCCTGCGCCATAGTCGTCCATGTCGCTGTCGTCGTCCGGCCGCCACAGCAGCACCTCGTCCATCTCCTCGTCCTCGTCCTGGATCTCGTCGCCCGGCTCCGGCGACATGAGCCGGTCGGCGTACTGGTCGCCCAGCCAGTAGCGGGCACGCTTGTTGGCACCAGCAGCGGTGCCGCCGGGCATGGAAGAGGCCGCTGCGTTTGAAAACAACAGGCCGGGCCGCTGGGACGCCGACGACGCCAGCGCGCCCGAGCCCGAGCCCGGAGCATGGTCCGCCAGACTGCTGGACAGGCGGCTGCTCCGGCTGCCCCGCCGGTGCGCGAGCCGCGCGCGGCCGCCGGCAATGGCAATGGACGAGCCCTTGGCATAGTGGTGCTGGTGCGACATGCGGCGGTGGTGGTGTCGCGGCAGCAGCTGCGGGCTGTGGGACAGGATGGGCACGCCGCGCACGTACAGGTAGGCGACGCGCTTCAGGGCCTTGCTAAAGAAAAAGTAGTGCATTGTCCAGATGGCGCCGTCCTCCTCGTCAAACGGGTTGTTGTCCGGCTGGTACGAAAAGGCCGTGCAGTCCTGCAGGTGCATCTCCTTGTTAATGAGCGCCCACATCTGCGGACCCCACAGCGGCGACGCCGCGGCCGACGCGGCCGACGACGAGCCGACCGACGCGCCCATGGACGCCAGCGCGCTGTCCAGCACGAGCGAGCTCGGCCGCACGTTGCTCAGCGTGCTGTCGATGAGGCTCATGACTTTGCGCAGGTTGCGCTCGCGCCGGAAGTCGGCCGGCCGCAGCACGTGCGAAAAGTCGTAGTCGGGGTGCGAGGCATTGAGCGTCGCGATGAGGTAGGCAAACGTGCGGCGGCTCGAGATCTCGGCCAGGTTGCCAAACGGACTGGAGCGCGACAGCATCTGGCTGGCCGCCAGCTCCTCGCGGTGCGGCGGGCTCAGGCTGGCGCCGAGCTTGAGCAGAGCCGCGTGCTGCGACTCGAGCGACTTGTCAATGTCCTTGTAGAGCTTCTTGTCCGAGCCGGCCGCTTTTGTCGTGTAGAGGTCGCAGCCGCCCGTAACGTGGCACTCGGGCGTGTCAAAGTTGAGGGCGCTGGTGACGACGTCAAAGTCGCGGAGAGGTATGAACTGCAGCAGGGCGGAGCGCAAGCGCACAGGGTCAGCCATCGTGCTGTCGGAGGACATCAAAACGACGTCATCGGCGCTGGAGGGGGGGGGAAGCGCATATGTGGGCCGCAGACATGCGCAGACGTGCGCAGCATGCGCAGACATACCTTCATTGTCGCGGATGGGCGTGTATCCTGAGAATCATTGAAGAGGAGGGGGTAGAGATAAGAACGGCCAGAAGGACGAGGCTCGGGACGCAATTGCGATCGCAGCGGGCGGATTTAACGTCGAGCAGGCAACTCGTGAGCCGCAACGATGCAGCGGCCGCCGTGAAACAAGAGCGCAAGGACAAACGGTGCCGGCGCGAATCGCAACACAATGTCTGTATCTCGACAATCGTCCCGACGGATGCTGGCTGAAATGGCGCGCAGCCGACCGGTGTGATTGGTGACCTGGTGACGTGCGCTGTGGGCGTCTCTCCACCTTTGGCAGCCGGTTAATAGGGGGGCTATGTGATGCTGTGGGGAATGGAAAGCCGATGAGCGGCCAGTGCGTGCGATATGGTTGGCGATGCTTGACGTTGTCGATGTCGAGACAGGATGCCGTGAAATGGCGTTGGATGCGAAAAAGGAAACCACAAAGGGGGCGCGCGAGTCAGCCGGAAAGAGCCCGGCTGTTAAGAAGGAGCGAGCGAGGCGGTCGCAAGACAAAGCGACGGCTTCCGGGAAGGCGCTACGCAGATGGTGGGCTTCGCCAGGCGCGACTTGCGGTAGCGCCGTCCGTCGCGGGCGTCGGCGACAGCGCACAAAGCGTTCACGTGGAGGGTTGCTGGAATGGTAGTGGAAAGGAGGGAGTGCTCGGCAATCAAACGAGAACTTGTGTGGCACGTTTCGGTATTGTGAGGATGGAACAGGGAAAGAGCGACGGTCCAGACAAACGAAGCAATCCAAGAGGGGAATGGCACGGCGTAATACAAAGAACAGGAAAGCGCGACGGTGTACGAGTATGCAGTCGTCGACAATAGAGAACGACAACTGACAACGTGGCGCGGGGAAAAGGAGAGCCAACGGCAGCTCGTCAGACGGACCACGAAAATACATGCATTCGCGCACTCTGTAGGATCATGCATGTCCGTCTGTGATTACTCGCGCAGCGGTTTCGGATCCTGAATCGCAGACTCACGGCCAGGGAAACAAGGTAGCGGTACTCACGGTGAATGAGTACACGGCGGTCCATAGTCTAGCGCAGACGTGCACATGTCACTTTTGGCTTGCGGTACTTGCACACCGCCTTTCGCAAAGCCGCCGCCAGTTATGAGGACAGTGCGCTTGCTTGAGATAACAAACGGCATGGCGTCAACTTGCCACGAACAGTCGCACCGACACAACAAGCAAGCTTCGTGTGCAGCACGGCGCGAGAGTGCTCGAAACGGGAGTTTCCCCCCGCAGTGCTCTCTGTAATCGGCCTGGTTTCCTCGAGGGTTGCTGGACAAATGAATTGCAAAATGGCTGGCCAAGGAGAGAAACCGACAAGATAATGCTGTACACCATGAACGCCGTGCTCTACACTGAGCGGTGCTGTCCCAAAACGCCAGTTCGTCGCCTCCCGCAGCCGTGGCCCTGCTGCAGCCCGTAAGAGCCGCGGCCTCGGTTGTTCCGCGGCCGTTGCCATCCCATGGTGCGCCTGGCCTCTTTTCATCCGTCGTGGTTCTCGTCTCTCGTCGTCTCCCACCAGTCGCCCGTGCCTCGTCTGTTGTCCGCAGCTTTCAAGGCTCTGCGACTTGTTCAGAGGAATCCCGATTCTTTGAGTATTCCCTCGATGCGCTCGGTCTCCTACACACGTCGGGCAGCGAAAAGGCCGTGGTTAGCGACAAGGCGCGAGGGACGAATGGTTGGGTGGCCTGGCGGTCGGCGGGTTGGGCGGTCAAACACCGGCTCAAGACGAGAAAGCAGGTCCAGGCAATGGGAGCTGAAAAAGGCGGCAAAGGGAGCGGTGGGAATGCAAGGAGACGAGAAAGACGACGAGGAGAAAACAAAAGCCAGACGATCAGATATGGAAGCGAAAAGACTGCTCGAGGTTCCCGAGAAAGGGTCATCCTGCACGTAACGCCATGGTTTACATGATCTTTGTGACTTCTTCCTCGACCTGGAAAAAGTAAGAAAGGGTATGGGTCAGCCGAAAATTGATGCGACGAGGGCGAGCAGCGGCAGATGGTTGTGGGCAGTGACATGGAAGAAGCCTCGGCATGATGGGGAAGGGAGCCGAGCCAGAAACGCAACGACAAAAGCACACAATCAAACCCACCTCCATGTCTTCTAGAGAGTCTTGTTGGCCGATGCACCGCAGCACGTTCTTCTTGCTGCTCTCTTGCAGCTCGCCGGCCAGCAGCAGCTCGTCGAGGATGTAGTATGCCTTGGTAAAGGAGAAGATGATGTCGAGCTCGCAGACGTTCCCGTAGTACTTGTCCATCTGCTCGACATAGCGGTGGATGATCTCGAGGGTGATCAGCTCGTTGTCGTCGGAGGAGCAGCCGGCGATAAAGAAGAGCGAAGCATAGCGGCGGTAGACGATCTTGGTGTCTGCGAGAATGTCAGGAGGTGCTGCTTCGCGAAGCGCCCGAGCGGCGTTCTAGCAGGAGCGGGGGGCCGGCGTCGACGTACTCTTGTACTCCAAAAAGTTGCACATGCGCGTGCGGCGGGCGAGCACCAGCTGCGTGACGTCCTTGACAATCTTGGCCTTTTCTTTAGGCGAGAGCGTGGTGAACCACTTGGCGAGGCGCTGGAGGGAGAAGCCTGTCAGAACGCATGTTCGGGGGCGTGCCACAGGAGAACCCAAGAAAACCTACCACTTTTCCCTGCCGCGAGAGCAGAATGAGGTAGCTGTAGGGCGATGCGGTCAGCACACGATTGTCCAGGCGGCCGAGGACGGTCCAGGCACCGATGGCCGGGAGGGGGCCGTTCGTACTTGATCGCCATGGCGGGGGAGGGGGCGGTGCGAGGAGGGCCGCAGTCTTCGGGGAAGCAGGTGAGCGAGCTTGGTCTCGATGCCGCAGTCGTGGTTGCGACTGTCTCGGCGGTGGGCAACTGGTGTTGAGGAGTGGATAGGAGGTGTCGTCAGGGACAGATATTTCGATGAGATGGGCTGGCCTGGGGCTCCACCATCGGCAGGCATCCGCCAATGGGAACGAGGGTGGGGTAGGGCGTTCCCTTCCAGGGGTCTTCCTCCATGTCACAGTGGGGTTGGCGAATACTCGTAAAGGTGATGAAGACATTATGACAGCACCGTGGGGGCGTTGACGACCCAGGCCTTCTTCAGTGAGAACGGATGGTCTGTAGCAGATGAAACGGTTGAAAAAGGCAACCTACGAGTACAGACGGAATACAAAAAACCTGGGCTGGCTTTTAAATACAACGTGATTCAACGTCTTGCCAGCTCAGATACAGAAATGGACCTTCTCTTACGGTGGCATCGCTTTGGCGTCTGAGCAACCACTTTCCTTATTTGGCTGGCTGGATGGCCAGTTTCCCAGCGCGGGATGCAGCATAGTAATACGAAAAGCGCAGGAGAGAAGGAACGACGGCTGCGCGTGGGAGGAAGGTACGGAAAGGTGAGGGACTGGCCAGAGACGGAGATTGGAGAATACGATAAAAACCACGACAGCCAGCACTCTCCAGACGTGCCTTCTCGTCCGGCTTTCACTCGCCTCCTCTCCATTGCAGCTTCCTCGCCATCGTGTCCGCCTTGCCTGTTGTCGTCAGGCAGCTGCTGTCGGAGAACTCTCGCTATCGGCTCCATGCCTCTCCAGGCGGCTCCGCCATTACTAATGCGCGCGCAGACTCTGTGAACGCTGTGCCCGCCGCAAGCGCCGTTTCCTCGTCGCCTTTCGTTGTACATTTTTCTGCGCTTGCCAGTTTTGCACTACGACGGTCGGGCCTTCCGAGTTCGTTTTTTATTGACAGATACTCGTACACTTTCCTCGACAAGCAGGCTACTCATAAGCCTCGCTCCTTCTGTCTCGGTGACCGACTTGGTTTTCCTTTCCTCTTTCCTCCTCGTCTGGGTCTTGCACGCTCTCGATCACCACTGCGCGGAAGGAGCCGACGCCTCTTCCCCTCCCTCTTCCCCGCTGCGACTCTTCCTGCAAGGGCGCGCCTTCCCCAAAAGCAGAGGAGAAATACAGCACGCAACAACCTCACGTATTTCTTCTTCCGCGACCCTCGCGGCCCTCTGCCGACACGATGACCAAACTAATTTTGTCTACCGGGTGCGTTGCCGTCTCGCTGGCTGCGAACATGCTGCCGTCGTTGTCGCTCTTGTCGGGCCGGGCGTATGCGGGCGCGTCTGCAGCCCCCGCACAATGTCCGTGCTGACTTGCAAAACGTCTTTTTTTTGTCCTTTTTCGCTGACAATTCCCTGCAGCAACGTTGTCTCTGGCGGCCCGTCGATTATTCGCAAGCCGGGCACATTCCGGTCCAACCTCGAGCTGACCAACTCGCTGCGCAGCAATTTTCTGGCCGCGCAGCAAGCGAGCGAGGAGAGTGAGGAGGAGAGCAAGGCACGCAACCGGAGCCCGGCCGACACCGGAGCCGCACCAAACGGAGATGCACCGAACGGCGGCACGAACGGCTCGGCCAACGGCCATGCAAGCGGAGTGCCCACCGGCACGAATGGCGTGAACGGCACCACCGGCAGTGTCGGCGGGCGGCGGCGCATACCGCTGGCGTCCTGGACGCTGCGCGAGGACAAGACGCTGTACATTCCGCGCGTGGACTGGCCGGCGGCGGCGGCGGCGGCGAGCGAGACGGTCACAGACGCCGAGACGGGCAGCACGAGGAGCGGCGGCAGCAGCAGCGGCGGGCTGCAGGAGGAGGCGTCGCAGTACGACACGACGGTCAAGCTGTTTTTCCTGCCGGGCGCGTCGACGGTCGAGGCGCGCGCAGCGTATGCGCAAGAGGCATTGGGCCTCGTGTTCCGCGAGCTCGGCGTGGCCAGCGTCGACCTGCTGGTGGTGTCCTTCCCGGGCATGTCTTTTGAGGGCGACTGCGAGTGGGAGGCCGACAAGCTCAACGCGGCGCAGGGCGACGACGACAAGGAGGTGGCCACGTGGGCGGCGACGGCCGAGGCGCTGCACCGCGCGGGCAAGGTGCGGCGGCTGGGCGTGGCCGAGTTTGGCAGCGAGAAGCTGGCGCGGTTTGTGTCGCGCGTGGCCGTGCCGCCGGCCGTCGACCAGATCAACATCCACAACTGCTGCAACGTGCCGCCGCCGCTGGCCGAGCTGGCCAAGGCCCGGGGCATCGAGCTGCTCGTGCACACGGACTGCACCGACGTGCTGCCGCCGGGGACGCTGCGGGATCTGCTGGGCCAGGGCCCGCAGGGCGCAGGCGTGCTGGTCGACGAGGCCGGTGCTGACGGAGCAGCGCCGCCGCCGGCCGATGCTCTGCGCGGCGACCTCACGCCGCTGTGGGTGGTCAAGTACACGGCTGTCGTGCGGGACCGCGGCGTCATTGAGAACAAGGGCTACTTTGCCGGCGCTCAGCTGCACGATGAGTAGTCCCGCGTCTGCATGTGTCTATCGTCTGTGTCCGTCTGCCTGTCTGCAGCCTCGCATTGTCCCTTTTGCATTTCTTTTCGGCGTTGACGCCCATTGGCGCTTTCCATTCATGTTGACTGGTCATGGTATTTGTGCATGCAGCTCATGAGCGCGTGTCTCGTGCTTATATCTGGCCTGACGGGGCCTTGCTGCGACGAAATCTTTGGATAGCGGACATTGCCATGCTGTTTCTGTTTTTGTTATGCTCCCTCGTGAAGCGTGTGCAAGCCGTGTTTGCGTCGACGACAAGCAGGATGCGATTGAGGCAACACAAGGCTCGTTTGCCCCCATAAGCCGTATTTGTTGTATCTTTGAACTGCCTCCTCTACCCCAGCATGCTTCTCTTGCGTCCACGCATCCGCACGTCTTCCAGCTTGCGGAGGACCGGCCCGGACTGCTTGAACGTCTTGCCGTACGCCTTGAGCACCTCTTCAAACAGCATCTCGGCGCGCGGGTGCGTGCTGCCGTAGGCCCGCTCCAGGACGTACAGGTCGACGGCGCGGTCCTCGTCAGACGAGCTCTGGCTCGCCAGGCCAAAGTCGATGATGACAATGTCGCCTTCGAGGCTCGGCTTCCCCTCCTGCGGCTCCGTGCCTGTCCCTGTCCCTGGCCCTGGCCCTGTCTCCCCCTCCCTCAGCATCAGGTTGCTCGTCGTTAGGTCGCCGTGTACAATGCCGGCGCGGTGCAGGCTGCCGACGGCCGCGCCCATTTTGTGGAGGAGCTGCGTCAGGCTGGCTTCGGCCTGCAGCTGCTGCCGGTCCAGGTCGGCCGTGGCGGCGGGCGGGATGGCCGCGAGCCAGCCATTGAGGCGTGCGCGCACGGGGCCGCCCGTGATCCACTCTGTCAGCAGACTGCCGCCGCGCGTGCCGCCCGCGCTCTCCTCTTCAATGTCGACGGCATACAGGGCCGGGACGGGCACGCCCTCGCGGCGGCACCGGTGCAGGATGCGGGCCTCGGCGAGGATGCGCTGCCGCGTCAGCCGGGCGTCGAGGACGGGGTGGCGGTAGGGCTTGGGCGGGCGGTACTTGAGGGCGCAGGGACGGTCGGGAGACAGATAGGTGGTGCGGTAAACGCGGGCCTCGGCGCCTTGGGCCACGAGGTCGGGCGGGCTGGGTGCTGCAGCAGCGTCTGGGGCCGAGGAGGAGGAGGAGAAGGAGCCAAAGGTCAGGATGCGCGGCAGCGCAAACGGCGCCGGCTGCTGCGCCGGGGGCTGCTCGGGAGCCACCATGGCGCGTGCCGTTCCTGGCAAGGGAGGGCGGCTCGAGCTGGCGATCGATCCGGGGGTCACAGCCGCTTGGGACCGGGCAGATCTCTTGATCTCTCCGTTGGTTTTGCGAGTGACGACTTTGACGTTGTCGTGTAAGCAGGTGGGGTCCAGCTTTTTCTGCCCTGGCCCCACACCAGGGCGGTCAGGTGGTTGGTGCGCATTCCTCAGTGTTCCTGCCACTGCGATCCACTAGAAGCACTAATACGTTCTTTTCATATTACCTGAATATGTACGCGCACGTAGTTTGTATCTTTTACTCATGTTTTTCTTCGGCGTACTTGTACGTGAGACCTGCTGCAGCTGCACTGCAGGAGACTGCAGGGCTCGCCTGCAAGGGACGAGGCAGAACAGGGAGTGCCAAGAGCTGGAAGAGGAACGGAACACCCGGACTGCGAGCACTGAATAATTTATGTACGATAATTCTTGCGTAGCACGAAACGGGCGTCATCACAGCCGGCGTCGTATGCGCTGCGGAGGCGCAGAGGTGCTGGGCGCTTGACGCGGGCCAGTATCACCGAGCACGCCTCGTAGATCTGCCAGCAGGAATCGCGTGACCTATCGATGGTCGACAATGGCCAGCAAACACGACATGCTTCGTGCCATGGTGGTCGTCTCGCCTTCTCGTTTCTCTCTAGCGTCTTTGGTCCAATGGTCTCTGACCTGGCCACGCATGGCGGCCCAACAAAACCCGCGAGCGAGGTGAAGCGGCTCGCCGCAGGGAGCGGCCCAGCCTCTGCAAGCCATGCACCGGTCTCATGCGGCTACAAGCAATACAACCAACCCATTGTGCTACTGTACTCGTAATACTACTGAGGAATACAAAGTACATACATAGGCCAGCTTGCTCGTACGAATACGGCCCTCAACACTCGTGCTGGTCCCGCTCTCCTGCAGTCCATAGGGGCAAGGTCCCGTTCTGGCTGGGATGCCGGTGGAGATGGGCCCTGGCCGGCGTGCGGCGGCCCAGCCAATCAGTCCAGGGTGGTGGAGTGGCAGCAGAGCAAAAGGCCAGGAGGCCAGAAGGCCAGAGAAGACCAGCCAGATGCTGCGGACACCGGCCAGTGGGCTGCTTGACGGGCCAGCAGACGAGCCCATTTGTCCGCTGTGCAGGCCATTCGGACAACGCGCAGGACGCGCAGGAAACGCAAACACGCGGTGTGTTTGAGACGCATCGTCTGTCGGCGATGCTCGCTTCAGCTGCAGGCGGTCAGCACGTCCGCGGCGGTGGCGGGGACGCGGGACCGGACAGCGCCCTTAATTTTGCAAGTGCATTGAAGAGGACAGCATTGCAGGAGGAGAGATGAGAACGAAATGAGACAATCCCAAGAAAGGAGAGAACACGTCGTCGGGGCCAAAAAGACACGATTCACATCCAGCCTCTTTTGCCCCTTGCCTCCACTTCCTGCCTGTTTTGGCGGCGTGTCTTGTACGAGTACTCATGTAGACGGCATTTTACGAGTACGAGTACTTTACAGTCTTGTCGATGTCGTCTGCGAGTACGGAGGACGTCGTAGAGTGCAGCGCTGGCACGCACGCCGTCGACTTCACCGGGCCTATCCGCCGCTCCCGCCTAGTCTATTGTCGTCGTCTTTGGGATGCGCTTGTTTTTGCCGCTCGCTCCTGCTGTCTCGCGCGCGTGCCTGCCTCTTTTTGCCTCCCCAGCGCTTTTTGCGCCAGACCTGGCTAGTCGCTGCTGGTGTTATACAAAAGTCAACCCCCCCTCCTTCGTGCAGCAGCGCACATGCAGCCGCCTGCATCGCTCCCTCCTTCCCTTTTGCTCTCTGCCTCTTCACTCGTCCCTTCCTCTTCGACCGCCTCTCCCCCCCTCCCCCCGTTCCTGCTGTTTTGTTGCACATGCCGCATATGGGGAAGCCGCTTTTCTGCCGTATTTACTGGATCGCTCTTTCCGCGCACACGGGCATCGCCGCGTTTGACCGCCGAGACGCGATTCTCCTGCCCATCGCCAACCTCACCTCGTCTTCGCCCATTCTTCAGCACATCTCGCCCCCCTCCGACCACGGGCCGAGGACCGCGCCGCCCCCTCGCCCCCCCAGCAGCACCAACGCCATGTCGTCCGACTCGGCCACGCGCCAGTGGACGCTGGTACTGGTGCTGACCGCTCTTTTCCTGTCTCTGGTCGTCGTGGGCCAGATCCTCGCCCGCTACGGCGCGGCCTACTGGGCGGCGCCGCGGGAGATTGCCGCGCTGCTCGACTCGGCCGACTCGTCGCTGCAGGAGAACGAGAGCTACGACCGCGACGTCGCCAAGGTCGCGCGCCGCGACGACAAGATCCGCCTGGGCCGCCTGCTGGGCGAGATCCAGCGCGCCGGCGACGATCTGCGCGAAGACCTCAACAACGTGCTCGTGCCGCAGCCGCGGCACGTCCGCGCCGGCGACAGCGACGACGACGGCCTTGCCTATGCCGAAAAACCCGAAAAATCCGTCCTCGGCGACCGCCGGCCGCGGGGGCTGGAGCGGAGGCGCGCCGCCGCAGCGTCGTCCCGCGCCGGCCCTCCGCCGCCACGGGCCCTCTCGGGCAGTGACCACATCCCCCGCTGCGCGTCGCCGCAGCTCAGGACCTCGGCGCGCATCCTGTGGGCTGCGAAGCGCACGCGCCTCGAGGAGCGCCTGCGGCGGCTCGATCTCCTGCGCATGCGGTTCCTCGTCGTCTACATGAGCATTGTGGCCGCCACGGCGACCGCCGCCGCCGAACGGGTCGAGAAGAGCGCCGAGATGGCAGCGACAACGACGATGACGACGATGACGACGACGACGATGGCGACGACGGCCCGGGCCAGCGCCACGTCCAACGCCAGCCGCAGCAGCAGCAGCCGAAGCAGCAGCAGCAGCGGCGGCTCGTCCTGCAGCAGCTCGGGGAGCTCGGCCGCAAACAGCCCCCTCATGAGCGCGGTCCCGTCCATGCCGACATCGCCTCGCACGCCCGGCAAGACGACGGCGTCGATTGTGGCAGCGTCGATTGCGGCGGCCGCTGCGGCCGCCCTCGCCGCCGGAGACACGGACGACGTGTACTATCCCTCCTCGCCCGCCAGCATGCCGGGCTCGCCCGGCCTTGGCGCCACGCACCCTTTCCTCCGCAGCATCCAGAACCGGTCCTCGCCGCCGCAGAAACAACAGCAGCAGCAGCCGTCGCCGCCAGCCACGCCCAACGACGGCGACGGAGCACGCTGCAAGCCGCCTGCGCGTCGCGTGACGACGCTCGGCATCACGCCGCCCGACGCGACGCCCGAGACCAACCACCGCGCCGGGTGGATGGGCGTGGTGCAGGAGCTGCAGCGGTCGCCTCTCTTGCACAAGCGGCACACGTCCATCGAGACATCCATGGCTCGCCGGTGACAACGACAGGCGGGCAAGGCCCACGGTCCGTTCTCGGCACCTCGCGCATAAATGCGTTTCTCATGTTTCCCTTTACGACACCATCTTACGACTTTATTTTGCAGCTGCACGATTACATTTGCCTCTTGGTGAATGCGAGAGACGACAGGCCAGCACGACGCTTTGCAATGGGCACACGAGATTTACCAACGGCGCAAGAAACACGAGTTTTCGTTACGAACAGCACAACACGGCGTTTTGGCTTCGTTTTGGCTTCATTTTGGCTTTGATTTTTGACTTCACTTCGCTTTTTATAATACGATCCACCCTTCCCTTCGCCCACCCCTTTTACGTTTACGGATTCGACAAATGGCCATTCGTTTAGCATTAATTCCACATGCACGACAGGAACGCGGTTCAGGCACTCGACAAATCAGCTGTTGCGACGCACCACCATTCTCACGCATCGATCTCCCACAGTTTTCCCACGTTGCCACCTTTTGTCGTGCCTTTTTTTTCTCTTTTCTCTTCTCTTTTCTCTTTCTATTTCTTCTTTTAATTAGCGGACAGCGTTGGTTGGACATTACACAGGCTTCTCAAGACGGTCTGTTGTTTCCTGGGGCTGGTATGGGATCGTTTTCACACGGAGATGGCGTGTCTTTTGAAGGCCTTGGGCTTGTTTACTCTTTTGGGCCCTGTTCCGTCCCTTTTGGCATTGTACGGTCTTGGGCCATTTGCACAGAAAAAGATACCCCTTTCTATATTTACTTGCTTCCACTTTTGCCGTCCTCTTCCCAGGAGCTTTATACACTTGCATCCATGCTTTCCCTATTGTGTGTTACGCACTGCACGGCGCACAGGTTGGCCATGCCGGCCTGTCCGTGAACCATACTTGAAGAACTACACAGCGTCTCGGGCGGCTGTGCTGCCGTTCCCCGTGCAGTCGTTGGCATCCGCGTTCAGTGGCCGGCGTTGGGCCCCGTGCCGTTTCTCTCGCCAACTGCAGACATGAGCAAATGCGCGCAACGCAGCTTGCGGACCAGTGTGTGTACGTACCGTCGAGTGCGACCAGGAAGCGGCTCACACAGTTGTAGCAGGCAATCTAGCGAGTCAGCACCAGCCGGGAACGGCCGTCCGCGGCAGACGTACAATGGCGGTAATCTCCACAATCTGGCGCTCCGCAAAGAGCGTGCGCAGGTGCGCAAAGGTCGCGTCCGACACGGCGACGTTGCGCGTCATCTCGTCCGTGTACACGAGCACGGCCCACTGCGCGGGCGTCAGCGACCCGGCGTCGACGGCGGCCGTGTCGCTGAGCGCATAGGGCGTCTCCTGGAGCACGACCTGGAGGCCGGCGTCCGGCACGCCGGCGGCGGTGGCGAGCGGCGCGTGGTGGCCCCACTCGTACCAGGCGCGGTTGACGGCGGCGACGCGGCTGACGGCGAGCTCGCGCAGGTCGTCCGAGACGGTGTGTGTCTTGGTGCGGACGGCGCCGAGGAACGAGTTCCAGCCGTCGGCGACGGGCGGCGCGTGCAGGAGCGCGAGGTCGAGCGGCTGCAGCGGGCGAGGTGCGCGGCGGGCAGCGATGCGCTCGACGACGGCGGCCTCGGCGGGGTCCTCGAACGAGGGCGGGTTGGCTTGGTAGGGAAGACGCATGGCGGTGGTTTGGCGAGGCGGGAATGAAAGAGTGAGGGTGCAAGAGAGACGGGGCGAGAGAAGGACGCAGTCGGTCTTTGTTTGCAAAGAGCCGTCCGCACTTGCCGAGCCTGGTCTGTAGCTTCCCCAGGCCCTCTAATACGGGGAACGCTGCTTTTCGCCGATCTTCGGCAAGTCGCCATTTTGGCGGTTTGTGAGAACGTTTATCCGCCGGCTTGCTAGCAATCTTTCGTGTAAGTGATCACTGATGAAAGCCAAGAAGGTACATCCGACTTGTGAGGCGAAAAAGAGGATTTCAAGGGGCACGTAAAATCAGAGGACAAAGTCTAATCTAATTTTGAAGAGCTGTCAACCTTGTGTCGGTGTCGGCGGGTTCGTACGGCGCTCTGCCGGTTCTCGCGGGTGACGGGCCGCAGCGTCGGGAGCAGACGGCTTCCCGGGAAGGTGCGATGGAAAAGCTGCAGATAAATGAGGAAGCCGCATCGTGGGAAGACAGGGCAGGTGCGATGGGATGCTGGCGCCTTGGGTGGTCTTGCGTAAGTTGCTGATTCCCTTGCATAGTTGTTGTATTTGCCTTGTTGTTTCACGCTGTCTGCAACCATATTTTGTTTATAAGTTTTATTACAAGTTATTGTCAAAGTTATCGTCATTCCAGTCTTGCTTTTCTTAGTTGAAGAAAGTGAGTAATATCAAGCTTACTTTACAATTTATTCAAGGTTATTATAAGGTTGAAAGGTTGAAAGAAAAAAAGAAAAGGAAAAAAACAAATCCAAACGAAAAAAAACAAATCCGAAAAATAATACAAATAAAATACAAATAAAATACAAATAAAATACAAATAAAATACAAATAAACAACAAATAAATCTAAATAAAAAACAAAACCAAAAAAAGGAGAAAACAAATCCGTAGAAAACAAAAACAAAAACAAATACAGCCAAACCGCGGACAACCACACTCAAAACAACGCTTCCACCTACAACGTCCCCTTATTCACAACAACAGTACCACCTGTGCACATCCTACAAGAAACATGCAGCTCTCTCCGAAGCTGTCTACGCCGCTCACTCTCCGCAAACATCTCACAACAGCGTCCCAGAACCAGCAGAGGGCGACGAGTCGACGGACTTCAGACAAGGACCAGCCTGGCCGTTCTGGGCGAGTCGTGCCACGGCCGCTGGAACGACGGACAGCGTCAGGAACTCTGGCTGCCCATCGCAGGCGGCATGCAGGGCGCCGTTGGCCCTGGGGAAACTAGGCCGAGACAGGCGACAAGAAGAGGAGAAGGAGGGGGAGAGAGACAGGGGAAATGGCGTTCTCCAGGCTGTGGCGTTCCTGGACCGATCGCCGCAGACGCGGAGAAGGTTGCAACAAGCAGAAGGAAGAACGATCGACCAGAAAGAAAAGAAAAAAAGAAAGAAAAGAACAAGGGACAGAGTCTCCGGCGTTGCAACGGTCCGCCGCAGCGGTCCGGCGAGCGGCCGGAGCAGCATGTCCTCTGCAGAACGCAGCACCACCAGAAGACGAGCACAGATGAGACGAGCACAAACGCCACGCTGGAAACGCCACCTGGAAACGCCTTGTGCAAAGCATGGAGGCAATAGCGCGCGCTGCTCGACTGTCCGGCTGGCACGCAACCATCTTCTGTCCAGTCTCTGGCCTTCCTCGCTGTCTGTCGCCGTCTTCCCTCGCCGTGCCGGTGCCCGTGCATTCTCCAGCGCGCCCTCGTCGGGCGCAGGGCGTCTTGGCAGAGGGCACAAAATTCTCTGCATCGTGCCCGCGAGCGCGGCGCCCCGAGAATGCAGGGCCAATATTGCCTCGCAGACGGCCCTTCTCGCCGGGCATGCGTGCGCCGTGGCTGTCTCGCGAAGCCTCTGTTGACGCTGCGTCTGGTGATGCCGTCGCGCGCAAGAATGAGTGTGAGACGTGTGCTCAGTCGACATGAAGCTCTGGGGGTGCTGCGTTGGTTCGTGATGCTGTCAACAAACGGGCAGCCTCGCCGGGATATAAAGATGACTGCTTCTGCTTTCTTTTTTTCGTTTCTTTTTCTCCCGTTGAATCACAACTGTCTCTTGTCTCTGTTTCTTTTTTCGTTTCTTATTCTCCCGCTGTGAATCGCCTGTCTCTCTTTTATCTCTCGGGTCTTTTCTTTTCTTTTTCTTTCCCCGTGCTCACCAATACATTCCTTTGGCCGCGGCCACCACGCTCGTTTACGCTCATTGATCTGCCCCTCGTTTTTCTCTCCCCATGGCCCGCTCGCTGCTGACGCTGGCCGCCGCCGCCCTGGCGCCGGTTGTGCTGGCCGGCCCCTGCCGGCCCGCCGACACCTGCCAGGCGCTCGGCGGCCTCGTCGCGGTGGTCCGGCAGGACGCCTACGGCGCGGCGTTCTGCCAGGACCTGCTGCGTCTGGCGGCGGTCACGAGCACGCAGGTGGCCACATCGACGCCGGCCACCGTCGTGGTGGACCGCAGCTCGACGGGCACGGCCACGGGCCGCAGCACCACGACGCTGCAGTCCGTGGAGACGGACGTGGCCACGTCGACGTCGCGCGGCACGGTCACGGACACGGACACGGCGGTCAGCACGCGCGTGTCGGGCACGTCGACGACCACGCGGACCAACACGGAGACCACCACGTCGACGCTGACCGTGTCGAGCACCGAGACGGACGCGGCCACGGCCACGGTGACGTCGTCCTTTTCCACCGTCGTCACCAGCACCGCCTTCTCGACGGACCTGTCGCTCACCACCACCGTGCACACCTCGACCACCACCACGACGTCGACCACGTCCATTGCCTACGTCCCGCCCGGGCGGCGGCGGTGGTGGCGCGTCGGCGGCCGCGCGCCCGTGCCGTCGCCGCCGCCGCCGCCGCCGGCCGCGCTGCACACGCCCGCGGCCCTCGCGGGCTACGCCGCCGCCGACCTGAGGCGCGCGTGCGCGTGCCTGGCGGCAGGCCGGCCCACGGTCACGGTCGAGACGACGACGGTGCTGCCCGCGGCCACGGTGACGTCGCTGGCGGACGCCGGCAGCACGACGACGACGCTGGTGTCGACGGCGACGGCGGTCAGCACGCTGCGGTCGACGGTGGTCGTCGACGCCGGCAGCACGGGCACGGTGACGGTGACGGTGTCGTCGACGGACGTGCTGTCGGCGTCGACGACGACGCAGACGGCGTCGGCCACGGTCACGTCCACGGCCACGTCCACGGGCTGGTCGACGCGCACCGTCACGTCCACCACGACCACGGACGCGACGTCGACGCGCACGGCCGTGTCCACGTCGTTTGTGCACACGGCGTCCACGGTCGTGGCCTCGGCCACGTCGACGCGCACGCTGACGTCGCACCGCGTCTGCGAGACCGACCGCAGTGTCGTCGTCAACGGCAACTTTGCCGCCAATACGGCCGGATGGACCTTTGCCGGCAACGCCGGCCAGCACGTGCTCGTGCCCAACTGCGTCCCCGGCAGTAACTGCCTCGACTTTGGGCCCCTCGCGCCAGGCATCTACTACATGACCCAGGCCTTTGCCGCCGTCGCCGGCCAGGCCTACGACGTCAGCTACTACTACCGCGCCGTCGCCTCCAACGCCGCCGGCGCCACCTTCGGCTGCGTCGTCCGCAGCCTCTACGACGGCACCACCCACCTCATCGGCCAGTCCGGCGACAACCAGGCCGACCGCTTCTACTACGTCAAGGGCAGCTTCACCGGCGACGGCCACAACTGGGAGATTGCCTGCGGCGCCATGTCCAACGCCGGCTCAGCCTTCTTTTACGTCCGCAACATTGCCGTCCAGCCGGTGACGTGCGTTGACTTTTAGGCGTGTCTTGGGAGCATGGCTTTTTCTTTTTCTTTTCTTTTCTTTTCTTTTTCTTTATTTTTCTTTTATTTTTCTTTTATTTTTCTTTTCTGTTTCTTTTCTTTTTCTTTTCTGTTTCTTTTCTTTTTCTTTTCTGTTTCTTTTCTTTTTCTTTTCTTTTTCTTTTTCTCTTCTTCTCTTCTCTTCTTCTCTTCTCTTCTTCTCTTCTCTTCTTCTCTTCTCTTCTTCTCTTCTTCTCTCCTTTTCTTCTCCTCTTCTCCTCTTCTCCTCCTCTTCTTCTCCTTCAGTCTTCACTTGCTCCAGTCTACACGTTCGAGAATCGTCAATGGGTTGCCAGCTTAAAATACAAAACACATTAATGCCACCATTCAGCTAAATACAATGTAAATGTCATACGCCGCTTGTAAGCGCCCTCTGGAAAACCAAATAAATGCAGTGTATTAAAATTGGGTATTGAAACTAAATCGCCAGCCGCGTCACGCCCGCGGCGGCTTGCCGTTGGGGAGGCCGTTAGGGAGGCCGTTGGACTCGGCGCCGTTGGCCGTTGTCGGCGGCTGCGAGCCCGACTGTGAGTTGTCACCGCCCCCACCGCTCTTCTCGTTTGGCGTCGATTTCCGTGTCAGCGACGCCGTCTCGGGCTCTTCCGGAATGGTGGCAAACTTTTGCAGCACCTGCTTGAGCGCGGGCCGGCGGATGGGCTTGCTGAGGAACTCGTCCATGCCCGACTCCATGCACTCCTTGACGTTGCTCTCCTCGGAAAAGGCCGTCAGCGCCACAATGGGCGCCGAGTAGCCCAGGCGGCGGATCAGCCGCGTGCTCTGCAGGCCGTCGAGGTTGGGCATCTGAATGTCCATAAAGATGACGTCGAAGCGCTGGTTCTTCTCCATGTTGGCCTTGACCAGGTCGTACGCCTCCTGGCCGTCTTTGGCAATCGTCACGTCGTAAATCTCCTCGAGCTTCAGCATCCGGCTGACCACCTCAATGTTGGTCGAGTTGTCGTCCGCCACCAGCACGCGGATGCGCCCCTGCCCGTCCGCCTTGTTGGCCACCGCCCGGTCCAGCGCCGCCATCTGGTCCGCCTTGCTCTGCTCCGCGTGCGGCGGCGCGTTGGCCACGAAAAACGGCTGGCTCAGCCCGACAAGCCGCGCCTGCTTGTCAAGCACCGGCTGCTTCGGTTTTGCGCCCGCGTCCGCGCCCTTGGTGAACGAGGCGTGCCGGTTGGTGTCGCCGCCGCCGCCGCCCCCATCAGCCGAGCTCACGCTCGGCGGCCGCGACTTCATGCTGCTCGACGCCGTGCTCGACGCCCGGTCCTTGACGTACTTGAGCGGGATGCGCATGGTAAAGGTCGTGCCGACGCCGACCGTGCTCTTCAGCGTGACCGTGCCGCCCATGAGCGTGGCCAGCTGCTGGCAGATGCTCAGGCCGAGGCCCGTGCCGCCAAACTTTTTGCTCAGGCCGAGGTCGCCCTGCACAAACGGCTCAAACACCTTTTCCTGCATGTGCGGCGCAATGCCCGGGCCCGTGTCCTGCACTTCAAACTCGAAAATGTACATTTTGGTGCCCGGCGGCGGCGGCGTCGGCGACCGCTCGCGGATGCGGTGGTGGGGGTGTGCCGTCGCCACCGACTTGGGGTCGAGCGGGTTGATGGAGATGGCCGTGCCCGACGCCGTGCCCTTGTACAGCGTCGTGCCCGTCGTCATCGAGACGGAGCTGCCGCCGTTGACGCCCGTCTTGGAGCTCTGCGAGTGCGTCGACGAGGAGCCCAGGCGGTGGCGCGGCCGGCTGCCGCGGTGCGATCCCGACTTGGAAAAGGACGAGGACCGGCTCTCCTCGACGTTCTCGGCGGCCTCGCCCACGCAGCGGATCCGCAGGTGCACCGTGCCCGCCGCCGGCGTGAACTTGATGCTGTTGCTGACGAGATTGATAATGACCTGCAGGATGCGCTGCTGGTCGCCCCAGACGCACATGTCCTTGAGGCGGCCGACGCCCGCGGGGCCCAGGGCCGGCAGGCGCCGGTCGAGGCTGTTGCGCTCCGACGCCGGCGCCACGCTGGGCAGCGGCGTCGGCCCGCTCTCGGGCTCGGCGGCGGCGGCGGCGCCGCCCTCGGACGGGTCGGCGCCCACGTAGTCGACGTCAAAGAGGATGCGGCCCTCGCGCACCTGCTTGTCAAAGATGGACAGGATCTGCGAGCGGATGTCGCCGAGGCGGAACTCGCGCTCCTCGAGGCTGACCTGGTGGCCGATCTGGTTCTTGGAGAAGCTCAGGAGGTCCTCGAGCAGGTGCAGGAGCAGGTCGCCCGACTTGTACAGCGTCTTGAGCGACTGCTTGATGCGCACAATGTCGTCCTCCTCCATGCACACGGCGCACATGCCCATGATGCCGTTGAGCGGCGTCTTGAGCTCGTGCGAGATGTTGGCGATAAAGAGCGTCTTGCTCTCGTTGGCGGCCTCGGCCGCCTTTTTGCTGATCTCCAGCTCGCGCGTCCGCTCGGCCACCTTCTCGTCGAGCGACTCGTACTGCTTGTAGAGCTCGTCGCTCATGGCGTTGAACGTGCCCGTCAGCTCGGTCAGCTCGTCGGTGATCATGTGCCGGCGCTCGGGCACCTTGCCCGGGATCTTGAACACGGCGTGGCCGCTCGTGCCCTCTCTGCTCGACACGGCCCGCCTCTTCTTGCGTCGGTTCAGGCCGAGCCAGACGCGCATGCGCGCCACCCAGGGGTGGTCCGAGAGGCGCGACCGCGAGGAGCGCGTGCCCGAGCTCGGCAGCTCGTCGTCGTCGGCGTAGCCGGGCGGCGCAATGGACTTTTCGGTGGCGTCCTTGAGATCGCGGATGGGCCGCACGCTCAGGTGGGCGCACGGGAAGACGACCAGGAGCACGAAGCCGGCCGTGCCAAAGACGGTGCCCAGCAAAATCTTGCGCAGCGTCGCGACGGGCGCGTAGGCCTCGGCGTGCGTCTGCTCGACGAGCACGGCCCAGGACACGAGCGTCGACTGCGGGCGGGCGTAGCCCACGGCGACGTTGAAGCCCTGCTCGTTTGTGGTCGACAGGGTGGCGCTCGCGTTGTTGACGGCGCTGCTCTGCTCGGAGAAGACGCTGAGCACGGCCGGGTACTGGCTCATGTTGAAGGTGTCAAAGTACGTGCCCGACTCGTAGTCAAAGTCGTAGTGGCGGTCGGGCCCGCTGGCGGCGCGCACGGGGGGGATGACAAAGTGCACCTGGTTCGCGCCAAAGGCGTCGAGGTCCGCGGGGACGTAGGTGCTGTTGCTGGCCGGGGCGGACGCGTTGAAGCGGTTCCACTGCGTGCTGGGGCCGACGATGAGCACCACGCCCGTCTTGCCGAGCCCCTCGGGCGACGTCTGCACGTCGATGAGGCTGGTGGCCGAGGCCACGACGGTCATGTAGCCGAGCAGAAACTGGTTGGTGTTTTGGCGCACGGGCACGGTCAGCGAGATGAGGGCAAAGGACGAGTTGACAATGACCGGGCCCAGCAGCAGGCCGCCGTTGTTGGTGAGCTTGACGCCGGGGAAGGCGGTGGCGGTGAAGGCGTTGGTGGTGTTGTCGATGGAGTTGGGCAGGCCCGTGTCGTTGTAGGTGATGTTGGGGTAGAGCGTGGGCGGGTAGCCGAGGTCCGGGTCGCCGAGGTAGATGCGCGAGCCGTTGCCGTACTCGTAGGGCAGCTCGATGGAGCCGAAGCCGGTGCCCGTGACGTTGACGAGGCCGGTGGCGCGGCCGCTGGTGTTGCGCGAGTAGAGGCGCAGCTGGAAGAGCGTGGTGAAGCCGCTGGCGCCCAGGGCGCTCTGCATGTCCTCGGCGGCCGCGTCCCAGTTGCTCGGCGAGTGGTTGCCGGCGTAGAAGCTGGCAAAGGCCTGCTGGATCAGGATGCGCGAGGCGACGCTCTCGCACGTGTTCTGCACCAGGTCGATCTCGGACGAGATGCGCGCCGCCTTGAGCGACGCGGTCAGCGCGAGGCCGCTCGACTCCACGTCGCCGACAAAGTGGTTGACAAAGATCCACGTCGGGATGGACACGATGGCCAGCGCCACCATCACCGCGACGAAGACGAGCGCAGCAAGCTGCTCGCGGATGGCCACCCTCATCGTGCGCGGTTATATCGCGAAGCGTGTCGTCCGCGGCCGTCGAGCAATCATGTCTGGGAAGCGGCGCTGGTCGAGACGCCCTGGAGACGCCCTGCTGGTTGAGAACGGGCGCCGGGCGTGTGCAGGCTGTGGTGCTCTATTGTCGAGGCATGGGGGGTGTCGATGTCGGTCGGTGTCGATGCTCGTGTCGTGCTCGCAGGTGGAGCAGCGGCTGCTGTCAGGGATTGGCAGAATCTCGAGGCAGGACAGGACTGGGTGCCGTGCTGTAGCCGCAAAGACGGCCGCAAAGCAAAGACGGGAGAGAGCAATGCCGACGGTGTCGAAACAAAGCCGTTGGAATGCAGAAAAAGAAAGGCGCCTCGGATGGGGAAAAGAGGAGAAAGGACGCTGCTTGGCAAAGAAAAAATGTCAGTGCTACGCCGGCTGCAGCGAAAACGGCCAAGCAATTTGCAAGGGAGAAGGAAAAAAAGAAAAGAGAAAAGAAGAAAAGAGAAAGAAGAAAAGAGAAAAGAAGAAAAGAGAAAAGAAGAAAAAAGGAAAAAAAGGGAAAAAAAGGGAAAAAAGGGAAAAAAATAGAAAAAGAAAGAAAAAGAAAAGAGAAAAGAAGAAAAGAGAAAACAACTTCGGCAGCCGGCCACGCCTCCTTGAAATGCCTTCGTCCCCTGCCGACCGGTCCAGCCCAGCGTTCGAGATCGCCAGCCGATTGATGCGCACCCACCCGGCAGCAGCGGAACGGCGGTTCTGTGGTGAGACAGGCGGCGGTGCGAAATGGAGCGTCGTCTGCGTCCGGGCTGCTCGAGACGGCGAGAGATGGCAATGGCAGGATCAATGGCAGGATGGATGTGCGTTCGAGACGACAACACAGACAGGCGGACGGCGGACGAGCTTTGTACGCTCGGCCTGTCGTCGCTTTGGCCAAAAGCCCGCGGCAAGAGACCAAAAGTACCCGTACAGAGCACGGCAGCAGCACGGAAGAAACAAAGAACCAACAGGACAGGACACCAACAAAGAACACAACGCGGAAACAAAGAAACGCGGAACGCGGAGCCTCACCTGGCAATGCAGCAAGCCGCGCAGAGGTGCAAAGGAGCGGCGGGCGGGCGACGCAGACGGTCGAAAGAGGCGCTCGCGGTCGACGTGCACAGCTCAATGGCCTTTTCCGGCTGCGGGTTGTCGGACACAACGAGGATGCCAGGAACGCCTGGCGAGAAGACGACCGTGTCGTGGCGAGCACTCGTATTAGCAGGATTAGCGTCCTTTGTGCTGCAGTCCAGGCCTTGGGCAGAAAGGGGCCTGCTGCGAGGAGTGGAGGCGATAGTGGCCTCGGAGACTGCTCCGCTCGACTCGTGGGTGGCCGGCGTGGGGAGGCAGGCACGCCCGGCCTCGAAAGAGCGCCGGTTCTGCTTTGCGAAAAAGTATCTTACTTCGTACGAGTACGAGTACGGAGTACCCGTATTATCTTACGAGCAGCAAAGGCTGCGTCTGGAAATGATCGGCGGTCGAGGACAGTTACAGGTACTCGTACGGAGTACGAGGTACGCAGAAGGCGCGACGCGGTATAGCAGGAAGGAGAGAACGGCAGACAAGGCAGCTGTAATGGTGAAAGAGCGGCACGAGCTGCTCTTTCCTTTTTTTTTTTTTTTTTTTTTTTGAGCGCAGGAGGCCCCCTAACGAGTACGAGCAGAACGCACCTTCCTTGACGCGGACATGGACTGCTCCTTGGAGTCTGTACAATTTGCGGGCCGTGCATGCGTGGCGCCCTTCCAGGACGATCGAGACCGGCGTCGAACAGGCTAGGCAGGGCCGCTAGGCGCATGGGCTGAACTCCATGTTGGGCAGTGGGCGGAGCCACTGGCAGGCGGCGGAAACGAGGGCGACGCTGACTGTGCTCTTCTTCGTACAGTACTCGCACACTGGGAAACAGCGGACAAAGCTCGTGCCTCGGTGTGGAAATCGCCACGCGATAATGCGTGAAGAGGCCCACCAGCTGACCCGCACGCCGTGACGGACAGGCGAGTCGCGTCGGTGAAGACTGTAATGGAACACCTCGTATGTACTCGTACTCGCATACTCGTAAATACAGCTCAAAAGTGCCGAGGCCGTTGCCAAGCCGTTGCATCGCGAGAAACGATCCGCGGCAAGGCTGGGACTTCTTTCCACGTGACGGTCACGTCCGTCGCAACAGAGACTCGTACTTCAAACGCGGAGGACACGCTCCGCCGATCACGTCGACAGCGCACGCAAAAGGACCAGATAAACACTAGGCTCGCCCTGCCAACTGTCACAACGGCTCTTGTGCATCCGGCACGCTACGGCTGCGCTTCCAGGACTGAGCTGCATACGCCCCTTTCGAGGCCGTCTCGAAATTCCGGGGGACGTTGGCGACGCCCTTTTGTGCTCCTCTGTGGCCCTCGAGGCGGCATCGCGCTGCACGAGCAATTCTGGTGGCGAGCCTTTCGTGTTGCAGAGCCTTGCTGCGACCGGCCTGGCCAATGGTCCAGGCCAAGAGTGTCCGCGGCTCTTTTCAGCTGGGCCTCGTGGGGCACAAAGCATGGCGCGATTCTGCTGTTCTTTGTTTTGCAAATGACCCCCTCAAAAAGGCACGAATACGGGGTGTGCGGATGCCTATGCTGGCTTGGCTCGCTTGGCAGGCAAGGCACCTCGTACCGAACAGGACATGCTACGTAAAAGGCAAATACAAGAAAAAAATATTTTATAATTGGTGTACATGCGTAAAAAGACGGGTAAAAAAGAAAAAAAAAAGAAATCGAGAGCCAAAGGCACGTCATAAAAAAGACATAAGACATTCAAGCGTCAACCGTCAAAGAGCGTGAGTCGTCGAGACATGGGCCGTCAACACCTTACACCAACCTACCATTGCACTGATCATCCTTCCCCCAGAAACAGTAATGAAAAAAGAAAGAAAACAGCAAAAGAAAGAAAGTAGGAGAAAAAGAAAAAAAACACAAAAAAAAACCTCAAGCACGGCTAAAAATCAATGGCACTACGGCCGATGTGCTCTCCATGCTGTGGTGCTGGTAGTAATCCACGGGCAGAGACGGCACGGCCGAGGCGGCCGGCCCCGGAAAAGAGTCTCCAAAGAGCCGCTCCCGGAGACGGAGGCCGGCCAGCAGGGACAATGTGGCCGTCGTGGCACCGTTGCCGCCGGCGTGGATGCCGTTGTGGACGCCCGTGTCGGCATGCCGGGCGTTGGTCTGAACACCAAACAGCCCATAGTTGTCCATGCCCATGGACACCGAGGCGGCGGCAGCAGCCATTGTCGCAGCCGACGCGGCCATGGACAGCTGAGCCGTCTCGCGGCCAATGCGCTTGTTGAACTCGCGGCTGAGTTTGGCCAAGACGGCCTCCTTGGCCTTCTTGAGAGCCGACGAGCGGGCATCGGCATCGTCGGCCATCATCTGCCGGTTCTCAAGCTGGGCCTGCTCTTGCTGGAGGATGTGGCGCTGGACGGCAGACAGACCGTCGTCTTCGACGATCGAGGCACGCTGGCAAAGGGACGAAGAGTTTGACTTGGTCCGGGAGAGCCCCGATGCAGTGGATGCAACAGCGAGCGCCGTCACCGTTGCGGACGGATCGTACACCGTGGGCTGCAGCACAAGAGGCTGGACAGCAGGGGCCAGGATGGGCGCCGAAATGGTCAGTGACGCGGCCTGGGCGATGGGAGAGCCCGGAATGGAACGAGGCCGGAAGACGTCGTCTTCGGCAAAGGCCTTGGCTGCGTCGTTTCCGACAATGGCGGGACGCGGCTGCGGCGGCTGAGGAGGAGGTGTGCGGTGCGCAAAGGGGTGACCTTGGGTAGGCAAGGGAGGAGGAGGAGGCGTGCCGGGGACCTTGGATGCGTTGGACGCCTTCCGGCCGCGATGGCGGCCATGCGAAGAGCGCGAGCGCGACTGTGACCGTGAGGTCTCGCGTCGTCTTTCCTCCCGTCTCCCAGGGTGGCTCTTGTCGTCATTCTCGTCTGAACGATGTCGGTGATGATGGTGGTGGCGCCGAGACCGGGAGCGGCGCTCTTCGGTCTCGGATTTGCTGGCATCCTCTTCTGAATGGTGCTTTCTGTGGCCGCGGCGGACACGCCTCTTCCTGAACCGCGTGGAAAAGGTCAAGCTGGCTTCAAGAGCTGCGGCCATCTCCGATGCGTGCCCATTGTCGTCTTCAACGCATTCGCCACTGCCATCCTCGCGCTCCTCCTCCAGCTCCTCCTCCAGCTCCTCCAGCTCTCCTTGGTACTCGTACTCCTCGTCGGCTTCTGCAATGGTGGGCGGTGGTGGGGTCCGCATGTACGGACGCGGCTCGTCCGATGCAGACATGTCGGACGGGGAGCCAAGCATGAACGGAAGCTCCGATCCGAGGCCGAGATAGCTTTCCAGGTCTTCCACCTCCATGTCGAGCAGCTCCCGAGACGCGGCAGCGACAGCAGCAGACGGCGAAGACAACTGCACGTCGTCTGGAGCGGCCACGGCACTGGGCCCGTTCAGGACCGTTGACGAAATTGAAGACAGCGGCCCGGTGCAGGACACGGCTTCGAAGCGGAAGCTCTGGTGGCCAGACGGAGAGCCGTGGAGCACGCGTCTGTCGCAGGCACTGTCCATGTCTGTGCCACTCAGGCCGTCGGTGGCTTCCGGGCGGCTGCGCTGCCTGTCCATCTTGCGGCTGGGCGACCACAGCCTGTGGCCGCTGCCGCTCTTCTGGCTGATCAGCTGTGCAAAGGCCTCCTCGTAGCTGCCGCCGTCCGTGAGAGAGACGTTTTCAAAGTCGTACTCGTGAACCGTCTGGCTGTGGCGTTCCACCAGATCACGCAGCTGCGGCGTGTTCATTGTCGCATTGCGAAGCGTGAGGCACTGCAAACGTGGAAAGTGCATCGGCTCGCGCCGGGGCGCGGGCGGAAGGGGCGACATGGGGCCGGTGACCTCGTTGAAGAGCTTTCTGGGACCCTCTGGCCGCGGCGAGAAGAGCGGGTCGCCCGAGAGCGCAATGGGACAGGGTCCCTTGCGGACACTCTTGTCGCCAAGCCACGTGAAGGAGAACTTTTCGAGGTGCGGTGCCATGTTCCGCACGTAATCATCCATGATCTTGAGATGATCAAGGCCGGGCGAGGGGCCATAAAAGTCCCAGGCATCGACAGACACGTACAGCTTGCGAATCTGGCGCCAGCGGCGTGCGGCGGCCGGGTGGCTCCCAAAGCCCGGCACGTGGCGCAGGTAGTTGAATGCTGCCGGATGCACGCCGGACAGGGACAGCTTGCACAGCCTGTGCAGAGGCGCGCGCTCAATGGAGATGCGCAGGCTGATGAGGGCATAGTCCACAATGTCGCGACGGTAGCGCTCCTTGGGGTCTTGGCCAGGGCACTTGATGGTCAGATGGCGAATGTTGGGCATGTGCTTGATGGCATTGAGGAACGAGGGCACGTTGGTGGCGGCGTGGAAGAGAGGCGGGTACTGCTGGGTCAGGACATCGCCCAGCTCGGAATTGGCGTACTTGGGGCGCGTGAGCACCGAGGCCATGCACGTGTGAGGCGTGTAGAGAAAGCTGATCTCGCGGCCGGTGAGCGGGTGGATGAGAGGCGGCAAAAAGGTGGCGTCCGAGTGCTCGAGCTGGAACGTGAGATGCTCAATGTGGTGCCCGATGCGGGAGAGCGCCTGGACGCGGCTGGCCTTGGTGAAGGTGCTGGCCGTGAAGGTCAGGTGGGTGCGCATGAAGAGACGCTTGGTGACCAGGTTGCAGCAGGCCGAGCTGGCCAGGCGGACGGCGCAGACGTCTTCCTTGGAGAGGTGCTCAAAGAGCGTCTCGCGGATGCGCTCCTCCTGCCAGAGGCAATAGAAAGATTGCGGTCCTGCAGCCATGGCCGATCAAGCATGACGGTGTTGTCAAGTACAGACTGAATGGCGAGAGCGGAGCAGGTCTGGCGGTGGCTCTCTCTGGGCTTGCTTGATGCAGAGATGGGCTGCGTGGTCCTGATGCTTGCTTGATTGCAGAGACTGGTTGAGCTGGCGGGCAAGATATACAAAAAAGACAGGTGTGACACAAGTAAACAAAGAACCAAGGAGGCCCGAAGAAGACGATGATGTATGAATGGATAGTATCAAAATTGTAATATGGAAGGGTTAGCCGGTGTTTCTCCTCAGCCGTTGAACTGACTGCTGTTCCTGGATGCTTGTTCTGTTCTCGCCAGGAGAGACAGGTCTAGATGACAAGTTTTTGAGTGTTGTCGTATTCGCATGCCGAGAAAGAGAAGAAAGAAGAGACGAAAAAAAAGAAGAGAAAAAGACGACAAGGGGAGGAGACGCCGGGTCGAGGGCGGTCTTCCAGATATACTCACTTTTGTCCTCTGCAATCAACCCTCGTGGAGAAGACGACAGACTCGATCGAGAGCAACGCGTGGGAACATGCAAAAGACACACTGACAGCCCCTTCTTTCCACGAGCATGGCCCGCGCTGCAGAGCCCCGGAAGCCATGCTCGGTACATGCCACGCGCGCTGCTGTGCGCGGCGCGGTCGCGAGGATGCAGAGGAGCCGTCGTCCTCGTCCGCGTCCGATCTGCAAGACGGGAAAAACAGCCATGCAGCACAAACGACTGGCAACGAGTGACTCACATGATAGCTCCATGCAGGTCCTTCTCGGGTGGCGGGAAGCTCGCGAGCGTTGGCTGCAGCGTCTGCAGCACGGTGGGGATTGATCCAGGATTCTTCCAGTTGCGACTGAATGGTGCTCTTGCTGACTGCCATGGGCCTTCCACTTTTTCGCCTTTTCACTGCAAACGGTGTCACACTTGTCAGGGTTGCTGCCAGAGGTCCTGTGTTCTGTCCATGAACATCTTGGTAAAGACCTTCACACCGACAAGTGTTTCGTAGGCTGAGGACGAGCTGGATGCGCAAAGGTCTCGACGGCTTTTGTTTCATGTCCTGAGACTGGCTGGCAAGAGTCTCGTCCCTCGTTTCGTTTCTCTCTTTCTTGCTTTTCCCGTTGCTCGACCAGCGTGGATGGAGCCTGCAGTAGCTCTGCATGCAAGCTGCCGTCGCTGCAGCCAGTAGCGGCAGGCTGTGCGGTCACCGACGGGGAAAACACGAATTGGTTCGCTGTCGATGCACCGTGAGGCTGGGCCGGTGGAGCGAACACGCCTGCAGCCATAGGCCGGGCGATGGACGGCGCTGCAGGGTGGGCGGGCACAACACGCCATTGGCGGCCGCCGGACAGACGCCAAACCGACAGGAAACTGACACGTAGTCGACGCGCTGACGCGGGGAAGAGGCGCTCGATGCAGGGGAAGCCCGAGGCGTCCAGGCCGGCCGTTGAAACAGGCGCTCTGCTGGCAGGCCCGGATACGCCAACGGCGAGGCCAGGCGGCGGCCGGGGCCAACTTAACCATATTTTAAAGCTTGCCGCAGCTGCGCAGATCGATGGCCAGTCCAGCGACCGCGGTCCGTTCTGGGGCCCGACGCGGCGACATCGATGCAAGGGCCGCACTGCATCGTGTCGCGGGATGCAGGCGAGGGACGTTTGGCGGTGGCCGACGGCAGGATTGATTGCCTCTGGGGAAGGAGGGCACCGGAGACCCTCGTGGAAAGAGGTCGAGCGCGGCGCGGCTTCTCTTGCGCCTTCCTCGCCAGCGCTTTCCTGTCTCTGGGTCCCGTTGTTCCTTCCTGCTCATTCGATTTGTCTTGTCAGACCTGAAACAGAAAGAGCGACCTCGAGCCACCCGACAGGCGCAGTCCGCATGCAAACGACTCGCTGGCAGCAACCGAGAACAATGGCGCCCCGGTCTCTCCTTCCCAGACGGTCCTATCAGCATCGCTATCAACACCGCGCCATGGCTCCCTGCATACGGCAGAAAGAGCGAATGCCGTTTACAGGGCAAGCCGCAGGACTGAGCAGGGCAGCGCACATGTCCCCGCAACAGCATTGCCTTCCCAGGAAGCAGCGATTATTACGGCCGGCTCCTCTCAGAAGGCGCGGTTCGGGCAGGTGCAGCATCGCATACGGAACGCGTATCACCACCACACAGCAGACAGAAACACACACATGCCGGCGGGCGAACAAGAACAGAATCAATTCAAAGCCTCTGCTGCAATATGCTTTTCTGTGCCTGTTCCTCACCAAGAATGAAGGACACTATACTACCCTTTGGTCTTTCAACGCCTGGTGATGCAGGAAACGTAAAGTGAAGCCCCCTCCCAAAAAACGAAATCAACGCAACGCAATGTAGCCCTGTCGCTGTGACGCGCGCCCTCAGCCCGAATCTTCGCCAAGAAGCCAACAGGCGACGCAATTCGGCCTTCTCACGCCGTGCCGGCCGGCGCTCTGCCCGGGCCTTTTCCTTTCCCCGCCCGCTCGGCGCGCTTGAGAGCCGCGGCTGCTTTCTGGGCCTTGGAGAGCCGGGACCGCACGCGTTCTTTTTTCTTCTTGGTGCCCTCGGCGGCCTCGCCTCCCCCCTCCTTCTCTTGTCCTCTGCCGTTCTGGGTTGCCGGGTTGGGATTTTGTGTGGCGCTTGTCGAGCCCTGTGCCAGGCCGTGGCCTTTGCCCTTGCCGGCTCTCCGCGGCTGCGCATTTGCGGGAGCGGGCGTCTTTGCCGGAGCAGGTGCCTGTGTTGATTCCGGCGCTGCCATCACAGCCGGCGCTGGCGTCGTTGCAGGAGCCGCTGCAGGAGCTGCTGCGTTGTTTGGCTGGGGAGCTGGCCGGTTCGGCAACGCCGTCGCCAATTTTGCCGTTTCTTTGCGCTTCTGGTGCTGGCCCTTGCGCGGCTCTGGTGTTTCCTGGGGCTGTTCGGCTGGTTGGGACGGGAGTTGCGTCTGCTTCTGCTTCTGCTTCTGGTTCTGGTTCTGGTTCTGGTTCTGGTTCTGGTTCTGGTTCTGCTTCTGCTTCGGCTGCGGCTGCGGCTGCTTTTCAGGGGCGGGTGCTTGGTTTTCGTTCCCCGTCCCTGTCCCCTTGATTTTCTTTCCCTTGCCTTTCCCTTTGCCCTTGACGGTGCCCGCATCGTTTGCGCCACCGTCGCCGCTGCCCTCCGCCTGTGGCGGGCCGGCTTTGCCCTGGCTGTTCTTGCTCTCGTCGGGCTTGCCTGTCTTGGCCCGCTTGGCCTTTCTGCCCGGCGCTGTGGCAGCAGGTCCCGCTCCGCCGTCCGCCGCCACAGGCCCTGTAAACGGTTTTGTTCGGGCCAGGTCGGAGAACTGCATCGCGTACTTGCGGCTCCAGATATCGTCGTCCCGCGCAAACGACCGGCCCGAGATGTGGCTCCCGGTATTGTCCTTGCAATCACCGCCAAAGTGGTCGTCTTGACCGCACAGGTAGCAGGCCGTCGAGATCTCGTCGGCGCTGCGCTTGCTTGCCGGGTTCTGCTCAAACGTCCTCCACAGCAGCGGGCAGGCGTCAATGTGGACGCAGGCCTCGAGGCAAAACCGGCACTTTGACGGTGATGCCGTGTCCACGGCTGCGGCGGCCGCCGCTGGCCCCGGCTCGTCGCCCCCCGCGACGAGCGGACAGCCAAACAGCATGTGGTCGCCGGCCGTGCTGCCGCACAGTCTGCAGCTGCGCAGGGGACAGGCGGCGATGCGGTGGCCAAAGGACGCGCAGCCGATGCAGAACGCGGCGTCCTTGGCGACGCGCGGAAAGTACTTTTCCCGCTTGCGCTGCTCCTCGGCACCGCCGCCGTTGTCGTCCGTCGTGGATGGCAGTGTGCCCAGCCCGCCCAGCTCGTCCAGGACGGCTGCGGCCATCTCGCCGCTCGTGAACCAGTCGCGCGCCGCCTGGCTGCAGTCCTCAATGGAGGCCGCGTACGTCCACTGGCCGGGCGCGAGACTGCCGAGCACAGCCAGATACGCCTTCAGAGGGATGTGCCAGTCACGGAGCAGTGTTGATCGGTTGGTGGTGGCATTGGCGCGCACAAAGGCCCGGCACCAGTCGCCAAAGCTTGGTTGCGTGGGAGGCAGCGCCGGGAGCCGCCACAACACGTCAAGGGTGCGGAACTGCGCGGTCTCCATCGCCGTGCTCACCCAGCCGCGTCCTCGCCGCACACGTCTGCTGGGCGGCCGGGCCGCCTGCTTCAAAATGACAAACAGGGGTGAGTGCGGGAACAGGAGAGGAGAAAACTGGGGGCTGTTAATGTTACTTCTGGGCCGGCTTGCCTGGCTAACCTGCACTCTACGAGTGCTCCGTAGAGCACCTCGTATGCCTGGGGACGTAATGCTTCGTACTCGTATTATTACTCGTACTATCCTCTTGTCGCCGTGTCTAATTTTGGGGGGTTTGGCCTGGCTTCATTTCGCTGCTGTTTTCTTTTTTCCTAGTCGGGCGCCATTGTGGTCCTTCTGGAGTGGGTCCTGTGGCGCGGCCACATCACGTGACTACCCTCTCGGCCTCCACCGCCGCCCAACAGGTCTCGTTCCAGAACCAATTTCCTTATGAAAGGGGGCGATGCCACCGCAGTCCCAGGCCTGCGAGCGCTTTTGTCCAAAACGCACAAAATCCCATCCAGAGCCGCCGCGCTGCCGCGCCTCTCGCCGCCGTCACCACCTCCACAGCGTGCGGTGCCCATTTATTTTAGTGGCCTGGAAGAGCCCCGTGCCCACTTTTGTGCAGATACCCTGAAAATAACCCTGCGCCAGTGTTTCTGCCCGTGTTCGCCGCCCGCGCCAGAGCTAGGAGGCAGTGCACACGTCTTCGTTTGCTTGTCCTTTTCCAGGCCGGCAGACTCTCTTACATCACAAACCATCGCTCGCCAACCCAGCTTCATCGCCGTTCCCAGAGACGCATCGCCCTGCCGCCCGCCATCGCGCGCCTGTTCTCTTGCCGGCCCGCTGCTCGACATTGCGCTTCGGTGTCGTCGCCGGCCGTCGCCCCGAGCTCCGGCTTGCTCGATTATTAGGCTGCAGCCATTCGATTTCTCACCCTTCGTTTGCTTCCCCTTTCTGCCCTCCGTCGACGCCCTCGCCCTCGCCATCGATACGCTGCTCCCGGCCAACCCTTCAGGTCCGTTCACACGTCCCTCGCGCTGCGTGAGATCTGCTGCCTTTTTTCTTGCTTGCCGTTTTTCGCTATGCCGGCTGCTTGCTGCGCGCGCATTATTGGCCCGTGATATCCAATCCATCTGCTGCGTTTGTGCCTCTGCTGCCGCGGTAGCTCCGCCGGCCCCGGATTCGTTTGTTGGCCCGTCTCACCGACAGCTCCCGCTTTTTGCTGCCCGCTCGGCCTAGCCCTATTTGTCGCTTTGTCACGGTCGCTTTGTGGCCTTGTTTTTGCTGACGTGTGCCCTTGCAGCGGCCGCTCTCCGTCCCTCATCAACCGATCGTCGCGCTGACTCGCGACTCCCGGAACGCAAGGGAAAGACAAACCTGTACGGGTTTCCTCCCCAATACCGCCAAGCTGTCTTCTCCAATTTTCCTCCCCCGAACCGTCTCTTACGACGCGGGTGTCCGTCCACCGTGCCGCGGGAGCAACCTTGCACCGGGGAGCGCCTCTGGTTCCCGATCCGCAGCCATGGCCGACACAAAGACCAACCGCCGGAGGAGATCTAGTAGCATCCTCCAGGTGTACCACGAGCCGCCCGAGCCGCTCGAGCAGCTCAGCGACCAGTCCGCGCTCCCAAACGGCAACGCCAACTGGGTGAACGCCAAGGGTACGTGCACCTTACCCTTGCACTTTGCCACAGCACACAACTGACACCCGCAGGCGCGTGGATGGTGCACATTGTCCTCATCTGTCTCCTCAAGATCATTTACGACATAGTACCGGGCGTATCACAAGAGACATCGTGGACCCTGACCAACATCAGCTACATGTTCGGCTCCTACATCATGTTCCACTGGGTGCGCGGCGTGCCGTTTGAGTTCAACAGCGGCGCCTACGACAACCTCAACATGTGGGAGCAGATCGACGACGGCGCGCAGTACACCCCTGCCAAGAAGTTTCTGCTCAGCGTGCCGATTGTCCTCTTCCTCCTCAGCACCCACTACACCCACTACGACCTGACCTACTTTACCATCAACTTCTTTGCCGTCCTCAGCGTGGTCATCCCCAAGTTGCCCTATGTGCGTATACTGTGTCCTCGCTCTTTCCCTGTTCTTGACTTTTTGCTGACATTATGCAGAGCCACCGGATGCGTGTTGGCCTGTTTTCGGGCGTGCCGGAGGAGTAGGAAAGGGCGGCCGCGGCCGGCCTTCTTTCCTTCTTTCTTTTTTGTTTTTGCGTCTGTCTCCATTCGTGTCTCTCCTTCTCTCTTTCCTTGTCGTTCCTCGTCGGTATCTTCGACAGTCTACAGTCACATGCGCCTTCTGATTTGTGCGCGTCTGCTCGTGTCGCTCTTTCTCTTTCTGGCTTTTCTCCTGCTGTTTCTTGCGCTGTTTCCGTGTCTTTGCTCTTTTTCCATTTGTTCCTCTCTCCTTTGGGTCGTTGCTGCAACATGGTCGGGCGTTTGGATTTTGTGAACGGCTCTTGCCTCAGGGAACACTGGGGACATATTGTGGAGGAAGGAGTGATCGAATCACCAATCCGAATAATTGACAAATCAAAAGATCCCTTACAAATGGGGCTACTTGGCAAAGTGCATGCGAGGTCCAGACACGGGAAGGAGCTATCCCGCTTGTGATGAGTTGCAGGGCACATGCATCACGCGCCACTTTGTAAACTGCGGCCAGAGGACAGCAGGCAAGTCGACACGGCTGCTGCATCTGTGCTTGGATGGGGCACGAACTTGATCGACTCCAGACCCCGTTGCATGTGGACTGCTGCAGCAGGGAAGAAAAGAACAACGTGATGCAGGAAAGCCATGCCCTTGGCTCCTTCCAGTTCTTTTGCTTGCCCAGCTTTACCGTCTGGAATGTGCCTTCCTTGCATTGTGATTTCAGAAGAGCCCCCTAAAGGTGCCGCGTTTGGCTGGCAGCAACGGACCTTCCTCCGATTGCTTCGGCGTTGTCGAGACCGGATCGCTCTTACCTCTGCACGCCGCATCGGCTGGTGGCCATCGAGGTAGCCGTCGAGATAGCCATTGGCAACTGCCAAACAAGGCACACATGGCGCGTGTGTTTTCATCGTGCCTTCTGTTGCTGTAGATTTCTGCTCAGATGAGCACATTTCCCAGTGCCTTCTTTCCTCGAAACACGCATCAGGTCCCATATCGAGAAGGAAGAGCCGCGCAAACGGCTGTGCTCCTTCTCAAAGCGGTGATTTTGCTCCTTCTCGTTGCCCAATCGCCCATGTTTACAATGTGCCTGGTCGCTCCTGTCTCCTCTCCTCTGCTTCTCCCTCTCTCCGTCCATTTCTTCCCTTCTTCTCCTCTCCCACTCTCTTCTCTCTTCTTCCATCCTTTCTCTCTCTTCCAAGGCGGCCTCACCAGCATCATTATTCTGAATCACATTATCATTGTCTGTTTCTCTGCACCTTCATTCTCTTCTCCAGACAGTCCGATCTTCTTTTTTCTCCTATGCCCACCATGAAGTCGGCTGTCCTTCTCCTCGGCGCCGGCCTGGCCGTCGCGCAAGCTGAAGGCCTTTTCGGGTTCTCACGGGCCTCCCAGACGGTGGTGGCTCAGGATGCCATTCCCGCTGCTGCCCAAAGCGAGAACGTTGCAGCACGAGATGCAGCAGATCAGCCAGTGCCCACAGATCTCTCTGACGCCGGTCTTGAGCTGCACTGTCCCGGAGGCCAGTGCGGCGGGCAAAGTTCCGGCTCGGGGACAAAGAATTGCAATTCGGGAGGCCAATGCAACGGGCAAGGCCACGGGCCGAGTCCCATCACGGTGACAAAGACCTTCAAGGAGTGTGTCACCGTCACAAAGCCCTACACGGTTCTCGTCCCAGACCCGACGACTGTTGTCAAGACAAGAATGTGCACGACGACAATGATCCGCTCAAGAACGGTCACTCGGTGCGTTGACCACACCAAGACTGACACAAAGTACTGTCCTGTGTACAAGACAACAGTCCAGACGGTGACTGTGGAGCCAACGCCCTCTTCCCGGCCTTGTTCTTCCAAGCCTTGCTGCAACCGCTGCCTGGCAAGCCAGACAAAGCACGTTATCGAGGAGGGTGACTACTGCGAGAACCTTGCTTCTGTCTACAACACCACTGTCGAGGCACTGCAAGCCACCAACCCCTGGCTGAACAGCACGTGTGATTTGCCTGTTGGCGAGTGTCTCTGCATTCCCGAGGGTGAGCAAGCCGTGCTGAAGCGTGATGTGGCGCACCACCATCACCATCACCACGAAGAAGACGGCGGCATGTCTTGTGATGCCGATGAAGGCTGTGGCCAGGATCCCCATGAACATCACCATGGCCATCACCACCACCACGGCCACCACCATCATGGCCACCACCACCACCACGGACATCACCATCATCACAAGGGTTGCAAGTCCTGCGGCCACCACCATCACCACGGACACCACCATCACCACCACGGTCATCATCACCATCATCACCACAAGTCTTGCGGTGACCGCCACGAGTGCGTCCCGTGCAGCGTCCCTGACGCTTGTTCGCGCGAGGGCATGAATGCAGAGTGCCCGGTGAATTACATGTGTCGGCCAATCCCTCCAGTTGAGGAAGGCCAGGAGGGTCAGGAAAGCCAGGGTGCCGGGACCTCTGCAAACTAAAGACTTTGTCTATGGTGGCGGGTAGAGTTGGTGACCTAGGATGACAAGGCAGCTAGTCAAACGCTTTGTGGGTGTAAAGGAGACAGACACTGGACCCGACCTGTACGCCGCTAGTATTTTTTACTTTTCTCTTTGTATATATCTTTCGAGTGTTGGCGTGCAATGCAAGCAGTCAACCAATATCTTTGCCCAAGACTGGCCGGACAAGAAGACGCGAATTTTGAAGAAACTGCAATTCTAATCTCTGCCTTGAGAGGCGGCGAGGGGTATTGAAAATACAAACGAGAGGCGCATGATCCGGGGGTATCTATTCTGACAAATGGGCAAACATTGCCTTGTACTCCTCGTGTCAAGACGGCCTGTGCCCATTCAGTCCTTCTCCTTCGACGGCGAGCATGGCCACGTCAGCATATACAGGGTGCTCTCGGAGGGTGGGCGGCCTAGTTGGCAGCCGGCTCGGCCGGACGGCGCTGGTGCAGGCCGTCGGCGGCGGGCGCGCTGGCAGGAGGGCCCACGGCCTTTTCGGGGTCGGAAACGTCCTCTTCTCTGTCGTTCTGGACAATGACACCGCCCTCGACGTGTGCCTGGGCGCGGGGGCCGGTGTAGTAGTGGCGGCCGCGGATGAACCAGTAGCTGGTGGCGAGGAGGAAGACAAAGGCGAGGATGACGACGGCGTAGTTCATGTTGTCGGGCTCGACGGGGCGGACGGTGGGGAAGAGGAAGATGACGGAGACAAAGGAGGTCCAGCAGCAGGCCCAGGCGTTGACGTAGACGCTGGCGCGGCCGAGGTTCCAGGGGCCGGGCTGGAACTTGCCGTAGAAGAGCTTGCACAGGATGGGGATGCAGTAGGACCAGTCGAGGGCGATGGCGCATACGTTGAAGATGGCGGCGATGGTGATGTAGCTGCCGAGGCCGATGAGGTTGATGAGGATGCAGATGAGGGTGTAGAGCCAGACGGCGAGCACGGGGGTGTCGGTCCTGCTCCAGATGCGGTTCCAGATGCGGGAGCCGGGCAGCATCTGGTCGCGGGAAAAGGCCCAGACGGTGCGCGAGCCGGCCTGCAGGGCGGTGATGCAGACAAAGTTCATGATGAGGAAGGCGGCGACGGTGAAGAAGATGGCGCCGCCCTTGCCGATGACGTTGTAGAAGATCTGGGCGACGGGCTGGCCGATGGGGCTGAGCAGGATCTCGGCGGGGTCGCCCATGCAGAAGACGAGGACAATGTTGAAGAGCCAGCCGACAATGTAGGTAAAGGTGAGGGCGAGGGCGATGGCCTTGGGCACGACGCGGGCGGGGTCCTTGGCCTCCTCGGCGATGTGGGCGGTGGCGTCGTAGTCGGTCATGGTCCAGGCGACGGAGAGGAAGCCGAAGAGGAAGGAGAAGCCGGGCGGGGACCAGCCGGAGGTGGGGTTGACGTCGGTGAAGGCGTACTTGGCCGAGTGCTTGTCCTTTTGCATGACGAGCAGGGTGATGCAGCAGGCGACGAGCACGCCAATGTGGAAGACGGCGTACGTCTTGGCAAACTTGTTGAGCCAGTTGGTGGACATGCTGTTGATGAGGGCGTGGAAGATGGACAGGCCGGCCATGACGGCGATGATGTGGCCCTGGGTGGGCGTGTAGGCAAAGTCCTGGCCGATGGACACGGCGGCCAGCAGCATCTGGGCGGCGCCGTACTCGGACGACGCGCTGCCGCAGATCTGGCCGATGAGGTTGAGCCAGCCGTCGATCCAGGCCACGACGGGCACGGAGCCGGGCGGCGCCAGGTACTTGATGGTAAAGTACATGGCGCCCGACGTCGGGTACGCCGACGCCACCTCGGCAATCGACAGCGCGAGGCACAGCGCGCCGATGCCCGAGATCAGCCAGCACCACACGGCCGACGCCGCGCCGCCCGCGTACAGCGGGTACGAAAACGTCGTCATGACCGTGCCAAAGAGGCCCGAGATGCTCAGCGCAAAGCTGAAGCACGACCACATGGAGAAGTGGCGCTGGAACACGGGCACGTAGCCCATCTCGGCCAGGGCCTTGTCGTCCGAGTCCTCGCCGCTGCTGCTGCCGGGGTCGGCGGCGGCACCGGCGGCGGGGGGGGCCTCGTCGGCCGGGCTGGCCGAAAAGGCCTCGTCCGCTTTGCTAAAGGACATGGCGTGGGGGGGCGGTGGTTGAGAGAGGAAGGAGCTGGCCGTGCCGGCTATCTTATCAACATAAGAGGATCGAGGGGCGAAGAGGCGTGCTGAGCATGACCAAGCTGGAGGTGAGGGAAAGAGGGGAGAAGAAGGAAGGGAGAAGGGAGGAAGAAGGAAGAAGGGAAGAAGAGAGAGGAAAATCGAAACGGGACAGGCGCGCTTAAGAGAACGAGAGGCTCGAGGTCGAGGAAAATAATCTTAAAAATCTACAAGAGGAATAAGCGAATGAAAGGCAGTCAAAATTAAATAGAAAAAGGACCCAGCCAGGCTCGAGAGATACGGACAACGGAGGCATGCGACAGCAGAAGCCAAGCTGCGTCTTAGTGGGATTGAAGGCGGTGGGAGGGGGCAAACTAATACGAGTACATGACTAGCACCCCCATGTCTTTTTTCTTTTTGTCTTTTCTTGGCCGACGAGCCAATGGCCTTGGTGATGGTCTGTTTCGGGGTTTTCTTTTTTTCTATTCTTTTTCTTTTTTCTTTTTTCTTTTCTTCTTTTTTCTTTTCTTCTTTTTTTCTTCATTTTTTCTTCTGTTCTTTCCCTTTTCTTTTTCTCCTTTAATTTTTCTCATTTCTTTTATTTTATTCTTCTTCACCCCCTCCCTCACACTCTTGTGCATTTTTGCATGTGTTCAAGAGGCGCAGGCCGTGCGCAGACGGAAGAAGAGTAACACAGCACAGAGCCTGTTCTACAGTACATACCCGTAGTTCTTTCCTGTCCTACCATATCAGCGGGCGCTAGAACAGACCTTACAGGGCTATAGGGCGGTAAAGCCCAAAATGACACAAATATGAGCAGCGTAATAAGACCCTTCGTTTGATTTTGGCCTCGGTTCTTGCTTCCTTCTTTTTGCGGCACCGAGCCGACGCTGTGGAGTTTCAGGGACTTTACACCAGATGATAGGCTGCCAACTGAAAACTCTGATGCCGTCAGGATTCTAGAGATTTTCTAGAACGGACAAAAGACTGGGGAATGCGGCATAAAACTCGAAACGACCGATCTCTGTACTTTCAGCCACATGGAGATACTGCTCTACACGCGCCAGGCACGAGTGGGAGATGCATGTACGAGTGCTCCGTACTCGTACGTCGTCATTCTTGTACCATGTACTGCCTTGGCTAAAACCGGGGCCGCATCGACTCCGACGCCGCCGCCGCGCCGGTCGTGCAGGTGGGCTCACAAGGCCAAGGCAGCGCAAGAGCGGGGAACAACGCGGACAGACGTCGAAACAAACAAAAGAAAGCAGGCTGGGAAAGGGAAGAAGGCGAAACAGGGCAGAAGAGGGTCGTAAAAGAGGGTCGTGGTGGAGAGGGAGGCGAGGCGGAGCACGTACGAGTCGGCACGTAGTACGAGCATGAGATGAAGGAGGGCCGGGAGCCCGTTGAAGATCAGAACGTGCAACAAACGGATGTTCTGCAGCGGTGCGTACGAGTACATACGAGTACTCGCTACATACGAGTATACACGATATGTACGCGTACATACTCGTATACTCACACTGCGTTGCCCGGCAAATCTCTTTGAGCAGAACACACGGCCGGCAATGCCACGAGTTTCCAACGGCGCGAGGCGGAAGCACGTCTCCCACGTAAGATGCAAATTGCGGTATTCGATACGTAAGCACCTGAAACAACCAGCCCGCGCTGATTGGCCTCGGGTTGTCCGACGACCCACTTGTCCAATATGATGATGTATGATTGGCCGAGACTTTTTCTTGATTTTTAGAAAAAAAAACTTTTCTTTTCACTTTCCTTTTTCTTCTCTTTCCTCAGCTCCTGTTGCACGCGTGACTTCTTCAATCTGTCGTGTTCCTTGTGACGGACAGACGAGAGAAAACGCAGCAGTCCTCCCTCGTATCTGATTACCATCGGACTGGCTGCCATTACGTTTGTTTTGGCTTCCTGCCGGCATGGCGTTATCTGATTAGCCCACGGCCACTTTGCATGGCACTATTGAGGACCAACCGCAAGAGGCAGGGTCGTGGCTCTGAAGGTGAAGAAAAGATACTACGCCGTATTCCTGCGTACGACGTACGAGTACGTGAAGCTGTCTTGCAGCTTTCCCCGGATTGGCGACGGCTGCGATAAGGACCGAAAGACAAGACGGGAAAACGAGCAATGGCCGGCGCAAGAGATAAAAGATACCAGAGCCAGCAATTTCGCTGAAAGCGCTGCGACGGCACAGCAGCCCAAGACGACAAGACGACCGAGACGACCAAGACGACAAGACGACAAGACGACAAGACGACCAAGACGATTAAGACGACCGAACAAGCGGAAACACTGCTCTTTTGTCGGCTCTGTCCCAAACCACAACGCTCGTCGCGGCTCTCCAACGCAACGCTGCTATCAGAATGCACGCCCGAGTACGTCGTGTGCAATAGATCACGGGACCAGCGTTCCGCGTGGGGGAATTAATTCACGGCGGCAGGAGCGACAAACGACCTGCTTCGGGGCCTTCCCCTTTGGGACAGCACGGGCCGCTTTCCTCTTTCGCATCGTGCTGTTTTCCTGCAGAACCAGCCAATAGACACGTGAGGCGATAATGGAAGCGAGCGAGCCTCCTCATTAAAAAGGCTCCACACGGCCTAGAGAAATGGGGGCGGCTCACCAAGGCCACTTTATGTCGTAACGCTCGTCTACGTACGACAGCGGAGGCATGTCGTTCACGACTGTCGTTCAGCACGATCGATTGGGCCCTATAAAGCTGCCCTTCTCGGCATGGCCAACGACGTTGCTGCCGGCTGGCGAGACCATCCGATGCAAGCACACGGCCTTGTTTCTGGGCTCCCTCAGGTCTGGTGACGTCTGTGGGTGGTGCTGGTTACTGCACCCACGGCTGGCCGAGTGCGCTCGTGCGGCACTGACTCTGGTATTGTGGTGCCTCTGGTGCAGCGTCGTATGGAGAGCCGCAAGGCTGTCGTCACGATGAGGATTTTCCGGGGTAAAGCAGCCAAACCCAACCGTAGGAGCACGTACGAGTACAAGAAGTACTCGTACTCGTACGAGTACGCAGATTCTCTTTACGGTGCAAATATTCATTTTATAGAGGCGGCCGTTACAACGGCCATCTAGTCACGTGGCACAGTATAGTCACCCTCAGTCCATCATCATGTCAACAACAGCCGGTGCACAAGCAACAAAGAAGCAATGCACAAGCCGCCAACGTCCGTTTCCGTCACATTTTTGCGCCTCAATTGACTCAAATGCATTTCCCTTTTTTTGCGGCCAGGCCAGCACACAGTTTTTCATTGTGCTGTTTCTTTTCTTTGTTTCTATTTCATCTGCTTTCTTCCTTTCTTTTCATTTCCTTTCATGGTTTGTTTCGCGTCCTCCCCGCTATTTTCCTTTCCGTTTTTCTCAATCATTTTCTCAATTATTTTCTACATCATTTTCTCAATTATTTTCTACATCATTTTCTCAATTATTTTCTACATCATTTTCTCAATTATTTTCTACATCATTTTCTCAATTATTTTCTACATCATTTTCTCAATCATTTTCACAATCATTCCTTGTTCATTAAAGCGCCCCCCCCTATCTACCATCTTCTTATTCTCTCATCCCATTCATCCTCTCTCGCAATATGAACTCAGTCCTTTAATACCTTTTCATTTCCTCATTTTCTCCCACATCCCTACAACTTGGCCAATGTATCCCGATTGGCCTGAGACCGCGGTCGACCTGGTGCCACAGCCATCGTGTCCAGGCCCAAAGCTGGCTGCCTTTGATTTCCAGGGTCCCCAGAACATTGAGTTTCTCGAGTGCCTTGGCGGAGGACTGCATTCTCATGTCCTCAAGGTCAAGATCAAGGGCCAAGAGTGCGCAATCAAGCTGGTACGTTTTCCCCCAAGAGTAGAGATGGCCATACGGCGACTTCTAACCATGCCTTTTCCCTTAGTTCCGTTTTGCTTACGACATGGAATGGGTCGGCCCGGGACAGTACGATGCCAACTGCACGCGTGCCAAGCTCACTGCTCTTGCTCAATACTCGGAGCCGTTCAACGCCGAATGCCGTGCCTTTGGACGGCTTCAGGAAGCGGGCTACGCCGAGCTGGCCATTCCTTGCCACGGCTATATCTTGCTGGACGAAGAGAACGAACGCCGGCTGCAGGACATGTTCCACCTCGAGTTCAACGGCGACGACGAGTGCAGCGACGAGGACTTGCGGGGCCGCTTTCTCGGCGAGCGAAGCGGCAAGCCGCCGCCGATCCGCGGCATCGCCAAGGCACTCGCTTCTACCCACACACGAGCCGACCGAGTCAATTTCAGCGTGCCTACGATGCGCAGACTGCTTCGGACGACGGTCCAGCTGCAGCAGCTGGGCATCTTCAGCCACGACACGCGCATCGAGAACCTGGTCAGCGGCCGGCTGGCCGACTTCAGCACGGCCGTCACGGTGCCGCACTTTATGACCACGCCCGAGCTCAATCCCCACCTCACGGCCGAGGACATGAAAGACATGGAGTTCCAGACGTTTCTGAAAACCATGGGCGACTATTGGAACTTTATCTCCATGCTCTATCACATGGACGAGAATCCAGCCCAGCGGTCTCGGCTGCTTGAAAAAATACCTGTGCTTCCAGGCGCCCAGGCTCCGTCTCATGCGAAGCGCTTGGCTCTTCGAGACACGCCACGTCGGACACGCGACCACCAACGTGTCTTTGCAAAGGTCGATCCTCGGTGCTACGACTGGAAGCGGCGCCCGAAAAAGGCCCTTTCTGCGAAACCAAAGGTGTGGTATCTATATCATGGACCCGAGTGGGCAATCGATCTCAACAATCAGCGCTATGACTATGCTACAACGGGTTGGAGGGTTGACGACGCTGGCTTTATTTTTCCAGCGGATACTGAGCTCGGCCGTCAGGAGTTTCAAGATGAGATGAGGCGAAGGCAGGGTTACTCCCCGCTGCGTTGAGAGACATTTCCACAGAATCTGTTTTTACATCGTCTCGGGCCATTTTCAGTCGAGAGTGTGGACGATGCATATTAACAGAAAAATCGACTTTACATATTTCGCCGACATGTTTCTCAAAAGCTGCTTCACCAACCAGCAGATCCAGACGATGCGTGCATGATGCGTGCCACAGTGTCACATTTCCATCGTTTATCCGTTCCCCTGTCGCAAAATGCGTTCGGCTCTCTTTATCGATGTTCTGTTTTATATGTTTTGTAATATCTGCTTTATTTTGCAAATCGCCGTGCGTTTAAGCACATGCTGGGCCCTGTTAGGCTGCGATTCCGACCTCAAACTTCACGCTCCCCTCACATCCCTGGGTTGGTCTTCCCAAGACAGGCCACTTCGTCCTCATTGCCACCCTGCGGGGAAAGGAAGTCGAAAGGACCAAAGAGGCTAGCAAAGTCAGCCCCGGCACCGCTGAAAAAGGCAGGCGGCGGTGTGTTGGTCAACACCTCGAAGCCGGAATACCGATGCCTGCGTATCCATCCACTGCCGTCGTCGCGTGGCAGCACAGCCCAGGCATCAATGGGAACGACTTCATCAGCCTTGGCGATGGGGCGGCGGTCGTTGCAGAGTGACAGCATTTAGAGCCACCACAGGGCCAGCTCCGTGGTCAGGTGCGTCCTGGGCGCGCTGATCTGGCCGCTGCTCGGATCCGTGGTCCGCGGCACGGACATGATATTCGCAGTTAAACGAGTGTTTTTGCCTTGCGCTTGCGGTTCTTTGGCGACGAAATAGCAAGCCACGAGCTCCTTGTCGGTCTGAATGTATCCGTAACGCGTACCGGCCTGGACGCACAAGTTGGCCAGCTGCCGCAGAGGCCAGTCGCACTCGGGGACGTCCGGCTCGTAGTCCTTGAGCAGTACGCTTCCCGTCCGTTTGGCCGTGGCACGGCCCAGACCGACGACGAGGGTATCGCGCCGGCTGTTGCTCAGCTCGATGACGTGGTCGACCGCCGTCTCGTTGCGCGCGTGAACAGCCCGTCGGCGCCGGTGTACGTATGCTGCACGGCTGCACCAACGTGCAGGCCCACGGTGGCCTTGGCATGATTGACAAGTGACATGACGGTCTCGTCGTTCCAAGCAAGGATGTTTTTGGGGCCACCGTCGTCGTTGGTCGTGAGGCCTTCCAGCTTGTTGGTGGAGGCCACCTTGTCAGCGAGATGCGACATGAGTGATTTGTCGACGACGTACCCGTAGCTTTCGTTGAGTGTGTCAATTTTGAAAGCATTCCATGCCTGGGTCGTTATTTCTGGCCAGGTGTCAGACTTGGTGTTGCCTTTTTGTTCGGTCGCGCACACCAAAAACGGTTTGTGTCGGACGAGCGCATCGCGCATCGTGAGCTGCGGAAACGCCATGGAAAGGATCGAAGCAAGGGCAGGATCGTGGATCGTGCAAGTCTGGGAGTATTGGAATCTTTGAGTAAGGGACTGGAGGGGAAACGGAAGGAAGATGGAAAGGAAGAGGGAGGTCTTTTATCGTCCTCTCTTTCCCAGCGCTTCCTTTTCTTCCTCCCCCTTTTTGTGTTTTCAGCTCTATGCCAATTCTTTCAAAGACTGAGAAAGAACTGTTTTTTTCTGACATATTACGGTAAAGTAACAGGCTTGCAGGGAATCTTCTGTTGTGAGACGAGTCGCATTTGCTGGTTGTTGTTCCGGTCCGCCGACCAAACAAACTCTGGTCCAATGCGGTTCCCATGCAATGTCTTTCCCTGGTGTGGCAGAGTTTACCCTGTGCGTGCTGCGGCTACACAGTTTGTAAACGACAAAAAAAACCGACAAGAGGCCAAAAAAGACCTGGTGCTGTAAGGGCTGGTAGATGGAAGGGCAGAGAAGACTTGTCTTTCTTTGATTGAGGCTCATTTCTCAGAAACCAAGCGCATGCTCCGATTCAAACGAAAAGCACACCGTATCTCTTTGATTCTTTGATGATCGTTGAGGTTTAAAAATGAATGCGGTTTGGTTTGGTTCTGGCAAGCCCCTGGAGCCGTGCGTCCGCTTCATGGGTGCCAGAACCGCGACTGTTTTGTTCTTCTCCAGAGCCGGAAACGAGCGGGCCCCAGGCACGGAACACCGGTACAACGAGAATTCTCACGGCCGTTACCCGACAGTGGCGTGTTGGTCATGGGGCCGATGGAAAGTTGTCCTTTAAAATACATACATTCTTGGCAACGCTCTTCCTGTCCGCACTTATCGAACATCCGACCCCAAAAGAAACGCCACCCACCCTCAACAGCTGGAACAATCTATGGCATCGTCATCATCGGCCACACGGGGGCCCCAAGGATATGTGGATATTGCTGTGCATACGGATAGTAGGGCTGCATTGGCTGTGCCAGCGGTGGTGCCAGCGGCTGTGCCAGCGGCTGTGCCAGCGGCTGTGGGTGTGCTTGCACCGCTTGTTGATGAGAGAACGGCTGTTGCTGAGAAAACGGCTGTTGCTGAGAAAACGGCTGTTGCTGAAACGGCTGTTGCTGAGAAAACGGCTGCTGGTACGCTGGCTGCGGATATCTCCCTCGGTCGGGCTTTTCGTTTTGTCTTTCCCAGCGAAGTTGCTGTCGCCGTTTCGAGACCGTGGCAAAATTGGGAATGGTCGACTTTAAAAGTTCGATATGCTCTTCGATTTTTTGCTGCTCGGAGGCGCTCAACGGCACAAAAGGGATGCGTCTTCCGCGGTTTGACCGCTTTGGCACGGTCGATGCCGGGTGTGGCACCGAAACGGGAGGAGGCGCGGCAGCAGGCCCTGGCGCCAGAGAGAGCACAGGGTAGACGGGCTGCAAGGGCTGCTGGGGAGGGGGCTGCGCGACAAGAGGAAGAGGCCAGAGGTTGGGCGGAGGTGCCGTCCCATACGCGGTGGGATACTGTTGCAGATACTGCTCCAGAAAGCCGGGATGCAGCGCAGGGGCAGCGAAAGAGGAAGAAAACGCCTGCCCAGGAACGGAGTTGTGCGTCTCATTCCCAGGACCCGCACGAGGCGCCGCGATGAATGCCGAAGAGACAGCAGCCTGCCGCGTGGGAATCCGGGCGGCTGCCGGACCATCGCAGGCGGTTGTGTGAGGCAGAGCTTGGGCCTGGCCGCTGGCCGGCGCAGGCTCCGACGGATCCAACGGGGCTGCCATTGTGCCATAGTCCATTCGCGTGTTGTTGTCAAGCAGCCGGGTTTCTCCTGGAGCAGCGGCTTCTGTCCCGGATTGTCCGCCAGGCTCTGTACTCCGAATACTGCTGGCATGTCTGGCACCGCCAGCCTGGGGCGCTGCGTGTGGCTGGCGTTTGGTCCCGTCTTGTTCTTGCTCGCCCTGGGCCCTCCTGACCGTCGTAGACGTGCTTCTGCGATCAGAGCCCAAACGCTCTGACAGTTTTTGCTGGAGACGACTGACGAGCGCATCAAACCGGCTGCGGTCTTCCGAGAGCACCTGGTCCGGCCTGCTGCGGCCGTTGGCCCTGGCTGTGGCGCCGGGCGTGGGAGGGCGCTCGGGCTCGTCCATCGTCGTGCCCGGCTCGTCGTCGTTGTTCTCGAGCCGGCCGGACGACAGGCTCGCCCGCGGCCCGGCTCTCTCCAGTTTCCCAAGCAGAGAACCGCCGGCCTCTTGCTTTTGCTGCATCTCGGACTTGGTCAAGGGCGTGATGGAAAACAAGAAGCTGGCGTCTGCGTTGGGCCGGATGTACGCGCCAAAGCTGTCAATGGAGCCAATGACGTGCCCTTTCTTCCTGACTTCGGGGACATGCACCACGGGGCCGCTCTTTCCGGGCGTCAGCGTACTCAGCAGAGACGTCTCCATGGGGCCTTTGAAAAGAAGAGACATGGACGGCAGAGAGGGCCCTCTCCCAAACGCAAACGAGCCAATGTGGCGTGCTGAGCGCAAAGGCTTCCCGGGCTTCGTGGCGTGAGCGGTGCTGTGCTTGTTGTGCTTCAGTTCTGCGCCGGCAATGGCATGCAGGGGAAGCCGTGATTTCTGAGCAAAGGAAAAATCGCAGACTGGGACACGTTAGGAGACGTTTTGCAGCCAAGAGACCAAGAGACGCGCCAGGGGCCCAACCTGCCTTTGACACGCGATCCGGAAAAACACTCGAGCATGATCGCAGCAGCCGCACGGCCCTTGTCTCCGGCCTCTGGCTTCATGTTTGCGAGGACCAGCCTCTGCAGGTTTGGCGACATGGAGTGCACGGCTGGGGGCTCGGCAGCCGGCGCGCCGGGCGGGATTCGGGGCACTGGGTGCAGCGGCAGTCGGGACAAGGACGGAAACGAAAAATCGCCGTACGAGGCATGGGATGGAGGGCTGCCGGCGCCGGGCGCTGCAGGGACACGTGCATGGCTGTTTTCAGCGTGTTCGCAGCCGGCCGTGAAAAACAGGGGCAGACGGCGGCCGCTGGGAAAATGAAACGAGCTTGTGTCCGGGCCCTCCGTCTCCGTATCCGGCTCCGGCTCCGGCTCGAGAGGCGCCATCAAAGAAGGCTGGCCGCTGTCGGACGTTGCAAAGGCAGTGCTGGAGGCATCGGAGCTGCTTTGCTGGACGAGCCGGGCTTTCATGCCGCACAGCACGTCGGAGCCAAAGGACGGCCCAGGACGGGGCCGCCGCAACGCGCCCCCGGCGCTCTCCGCCGGCGGCACGAAGCCTTTCCGGCCGTGCTCGTGGAGAGGGGGCCGCGCGGAGACCGAAACAGCCGACTCGGTCGAGCTGGTGGACTTTTCCTTGATTGTCGACACGCTTGGGCGCCAGTTTTCGACAGCGGCGAGCTCCGTCGAGACCGCCCGGTGTTTGGCGGGCGCCGGCCCGGCCTCGCCGTCGGCCGCCTTGTCGGGCAGCACCAGCGGCGACACCGAGCGAGCATTGCCGGCAACCGGGGCCAGAGTCCGGTCGTCCAGCGCCGTGTCGCCGACGGAGCAGTTGTCCGAGGGGAAGAGGACGGGCATCATGGCCGAGTCGGGGGCCGCCAGACGGCCAAGAGACGCGCGCACAAGCAGAGCGAGGAGGGAAAGAAATGTAAGGTCGTATTCACAACAGCTGCAGAAAAAGAGATACGGGCGCCCCAACGGCTGCTGTCCAGAGCGCTCGTGTCGGCGGGACGCAAAGAACGGAGCGCGCGAGACGGAAGGAGAAAGGAGAATACAGGAGGACGGGAACGATGCGCGCGCAGAAAAGGGAAGGCACAAAGTAAACACGAAGCCACAACACCAGACAGAAGGAGCAGCCCGCGGCAGGAGAGCGCCCGGCCAACACTCGTTTGCCGTTTCCGGAAGCGAGGCCGATGTCGCGGGAAGGAGAAACCGGCGGGACTTGGTTGCGCCTTCTACATCTGGAGCGTTTGTCCGGACATGAAGGCGCTGAACGATTTCTGCGGAGAAAGGGTCAGCAAGAGACCACAGCTGCGGCAGGCGCGCTGCGCCGCACTGCGCTGACTCACCGCATTCCGCGTCTGCAGGTAGACGGTGCCCGGCCCGGTGAACTTGCAGACGAGGCCCTCGGCGGACGCGATGCCGGAGATGAGGCCGCCCGAGGCGACGCGCTCGAGGATGTACTTTGTGTTCCACGCCACGAGATGGCCGTTGTCGACAATGTACTTTTCGCCGTCGGCGAGCTGTGCTGTCAGCAGAGTGCGAGTGAGGAAGCAGAGTTCCGGGAGAAGCAGCTTGCAGCAAGGGCAGGAGGAAGCAGCGCACGTACGTCCTTCTTGACAATGGCGCCGAAGCTGGAGATCCACAGCAGGCCGATGCCCCGGATCTTGTACACCCACAGGCCCTCGCCGCTGAACATGGCCTTGCCAAGGCCCTGGCGCTTGTAGTCCTTGACCACGCCCTGCGTGCAGGCCAGGAAGCCGTCGTGGCCGACGGACCAGGCGCCGTCGCCCGTCAGGCGGATGCTCGTAATGTCGCCCAGCATGGGCGGGCCCAGCAGCAGCTCGCCCGGGCCCGTAAACGTCGACGAGCCCATCTCGCCGCCGGCCACGAGCTTCTTCATGGAGAACTTGACGGCGCCCTTGAGCGAGATGGACGGCGACATGGCAATCATGACGCCCGGCTTGGCCGTCAGCGGACAGCCAATGGCCAGCTGCACCGTCAGGATCGTGTTGCTGTCGCGGTGGCTGATGCGGTAGCTGCCGCCGTTGAACGTGCCCACGTCGTCGACCACCGCCGCGACGCCCGTAAACACGCCCGGCACCGGCGCGCCCGCCAGCTGGCCCAGCGCGCCCTCGGCGTCCCGGGGGTCCACGCTGCTCGCGCCGCCGTCGTCGTCCTCCCCGGCCGGCCCGCCCGCGTGCATCGCGAGTTTTGCCTCGGCCGGATAGCCCGAGGCGTGGCTGCCGTCGCCATAGGTGGGCGGCGCCGCGAAGCGCGCAGGTGCGGCCGCGGCCGCGACGGCCTGCGACGTGTGTGACGAGTAGGACGCGCGGGACGCAACGGAGGGTGTGCGGTCGTGCGAGGCCCCGGCCGCCGGCTGTGCCGGCTGCTGCTGCGGCGGCAGCGGGTAGCGCTGCTGCTGTGCGGGCGGCTGCTGCACTGCGGGGGCCGGCGGCTGTTGCTGCTGCTGCTGCTGGGGCGGCGGTGGGTAGGAGGCGTTGTGGGAAGGCGCAGGCGAGCCGGCAGCCTGGCCTGGCGGCGGAGGGAAGGCGGTGGCTAGCCTGGGCGACAGCGGGTGCGACTGCAGGCCGCCGTAGGAGAAGTTGGTGCGCGTGGCCGGCGGCGACTGCGGCGGCGGCGGGTAGCTTTTCTGTGCGGCAGGCGCTGGGCGGAAGAGGGAATGTCAGCCGTTGCTCCTTCTCTGGCGGGCGGCTTCTCTCCGTCGTCACAGGAAGCTGTGCGGTAGTTCCTTCCTTCCCGTGGGGACGGCTGTCTTACCTGCGGCGGCACCGGGCGGGGCTGTCAAGGCCGGTTAGCACGGACGACTGCGGTGAACAAGGGCAGAGAAGCGTACGCGGATAGTATTGGCTGGCCATCGTGGTTGTCAGAAGAAGGTGCGATTCACGCCGGCGTTGCTGGAGTGTTGGTCTGCCCCGCGGCTGCCTTGGGATCGCGGAAGCTGGGAAGGAACAGGCCGTGTCGGAAGGCGCTGCTCTGGGAAAGGAAAGCGCGAGTCGACGCTCAAAGGTGCTTGCAAAAGGAAAGAACAATCGGCTCACTCGATGCACTTGTAAAAAAAAGAAAAGGAGAGACGAGAGAAAGAGCGGCGGTATAAGAAGAGATAAACGGCGGGAGCAGACCTGGGGACAGGGTTGTACTGCAGCTTCCCGCCGTTCCTCTGCCTTTCCTACGAGCTTCCCGCCGACCCTCCTCGTCGCTCCTTCCGCGCTGGCTGTGTCTAATTTGGGAGACGACGGCCGTTGGCCCCTTCTCTTGTCACAATGGCCCAATGGCAGGCCGTCTGGCAACGCGTCGCTGCCGCATGTCCACCTTTTCCTCCAGGCGCCAAGACGACAAGGCGACAGCAAAGCGCGCCGCGCCGCGCAGAGCGCAGCGCCTGCGCAAAGCCGCTCGTCGTCGAGTGTTTCTCGACATCTGGGGCGACTTACAAGAAACAGGGGAGTGCCCGGCGCTTAAAAGGAGGGGTGCCCTGACTTGGCCAGCGGCCGAGCGCGCTGATTGGCCAGAGCTTCTCTGGGAAATATGGGGCCGTATTATATAATCCCCGTTACGTCAACATCGGATATACTCGTACAGAAATACGGACAGGTCTTACAAGAGACTGACACAAAAAATCTCCACCTCGAAAGCTACGTGTAGGTCTTGCAGCGGCTCTCAGCGGCAGGACCGTCTGTCTCCGGAGTTGTCGGTCGTCCGACGCCTATATGTACTGTACAGGCGCGCGCTAGGCCTAGAAGAGACAGCTCCAAGGCTGCGCCCAATCACAGCACGCCCTTCCTTCTGTCGTTCCGCCTGCTATGACGCAGCGCCCGCCTCGCCTAGGCAGCGCCCGCCTACAGTGGGATGGTGGGAGCTTCCAGAACACAGCCGCGCTAAAAGCAAAATTTGCCAGTGCTTTGGGCCGGAGACAGCCCGTAAATCCCGACCGGCGTGATTCTCTCGCATTCTAAGACAGGCGTGTTTGTGATCCGGAATACTGCCGCACGCTCTGAGGCAGCACCCGAGTCGTCTGTACCCTGGCCTCGCTTCCTTTCTCAGTGTTTGCGAGGCGCTGCATGCCGTCCCTGCGCCTTCCGGGCCCTTCAATTCCCCGAAACGCCTGCATCCCTTCTTCCGGAGCTTGACGCAAAGCTCGACGCAGAGCTCCGAAGCGCACGTCGCGAAACAGGCCACCTTCGCCCGACGGCCTTATCGCCCGCCGCACCGCGCGGCTCGACCATCTACGGAACGGGCAGACCTCTTGCCCTGTACTCCGTCTCCCTCTGCACAACACAGCCATGCTGCGTCGGTCGCTTCGCACTCTGGAGGTGCTCCTGCAGCAGCAGCCCCCGGCAGCGCTTCTGCTGCAGCGCGGCGGCTCCTCGGCCGCACGGAGCGGCGTGGCGCAGGCCGGAATGCAGGCCTGGCGGCGGCCAGCAGCACGGGGCCTGGCGAGCTCGCCTGCGACAGTGGCGGCACGACCAACCGCCCGGCCAACCGCCCGGCCATTCCAGTCCGCATCCCCCTTCACCTCTCGCACACAGCCGCGACGGGCGCTGCACTCGTCTCGCGCACGGCGGTCACAGGAAGGGCCCAAGCGCGGAGCAGCGGACGAGGCGGCCGGCGAGGCGGGCAAGGCTGCGGACGAGACCTTGACTCTGAACCAGCGCATCAAGAAGCTGTCGCGCGAGTATGGCTGGACGGCCGTCGGCGTCTACTTTGGCCTGTCGCTCCTGGACTTTCCGTTTTGCTTCCTGCTCGTGCGGACCCTCGGCACCGACCGGATTGGTGAGTGCAGCGTGCCTGGGAGCTTTTTTGCGCTTTTTTTATCACTATGCACTGGCCACTCTTTTCTAACTGTGCCTCTCAGCTGCCGCCGAAGAGTTTGTTGTGTCCCGCGTCAAGACGGTCATCCCCGAGAGCGTCAAGGAGTACTGGCACAAATACCGTGCGGCATTGAAGGAGAACAAGCGCGACAGCGGCAACGAGGCCCAGGAGGGCGACGACGGCTGGGGAGTCAAGGAGGCCGAGGAGCGCAACAAGCACGAAGCCAGTAAGTCCGCGCCTCGCTGTACCTGCGCCGAGTCTATGCTAAGCTAACGGCCCAGGCCTCGCTGCGCAGCTTGCTCTGGCCTACGCCATCCACAAGAGCTTCATCTTTGTGCGCGTGCCCCTGGCCGCGGCCGTGACCCCCAAGGTGGTCAAGGTGCTGCGGTCCTGGGGCTGGAAGATTGGCAAGCCCAAGTCGACGTAGCCACTGTCGTCTGAGAAGGCCACTGTACCGATATTGTTGGATACGAGGGGAGGGAAAGAAACGTCCACGAGGCGTGGTGGTATAGACGGATCCGAGGGCGGACACTACACGTGGACCACATAAACGGAACGGACGGACGCACCGCGGGACATTTGCATCATAGACCTGGGAGAGTGTCTTTCCCTTTTGTCCTGCGCTCTTTTGCATTGGATTCGTATCTGTTCGTTTGTGCGTATTCTTTTTCTTTCTTTTCTTTTTCTTTTTATTGTTTCGGAGTTTTCTAACTGGCACACTTCCACTCTCAATAAGACGGACAATGGCGCATTTTGGCTCTTTCTGCTCTATTCTTTTCATCTTCATTATTGCTCATACCTGGGCTGAAAACAAAGGCTGCTCTGTGTTTCGTTTCGTTAAACATCGAATCTTTGTTGCGCCGTCAGAGTTCCCGCCATTCAGCCGCGCCTAATACAGCGCACGTGCCCGTTCCTGGACCGGTTGCGCCTTCCCTTGCATCGCCCCAGCCTCGTCGTTCCTTCCATCTTTGTGTCTTGGAATGCACCCCGTTGGACCTCAACGTTTCCAGTTTCAAAGCGCCCCAACCCGGAGATCTTGCCTTCATTTTGCTCTCCCGGCACGCGCACTGTTATTCTCACCCGACGCGGCGCCATTGGCTGCATCAATGGCTTCCGCCGCCGTGTAGCACCTTATCGTCGACTCGTCCGCTCTGGAAGGCGAGAACAGTCCTCGTCGAACCTCGCCACCCCCTTCTTCTTCTTGCTTCTTCGGCCAGAAACCGCCATGGACGAGGCCGGCTCGCCCCTGCTCGAAAAGGCCCACGGCGAGGCCCCGGGCCTGGACATGCGACCGCCAAAGACAGTGCGTCCGCCACGGACAGCGTGGAGGGCGCGGGCCGTGTCGGCGCTCGTGGCGCTGGCCCTGACTGTCGTCCTTGCCTTGGCCTCCATTCCTCCGCACGGCCGGGGCTGTTTTTCGGCCTGGGCGGTCGGCCGTTCCTTCAAGCACCCGGCACCGGCTGCGCTGGTCTCGGCCAGCAAGCGCGCCCAAGACAACACGGCCGGGCCGACAGCCGCGGCACAAGCACAGGTGCTGGACTGCTTCCAAGTCGCGCAGCCGGTCCTGACGCCGGACGGGCCGGCGACAGAGCGGTCACGCGGCCCGTCGGCCGGGGGCCCGGGCGCGGTCACGGTGACGCTGATGAGGCACGTGTTCGGCAACAGCTACGGCCGGCCGTTTGTCGGCAGCTACGTCCCGCCAGCGCTGCCGTTCAACCGCGTGGTCATGAACTTGACCGTCGTGTCCGCGGGCCGCCAGTTTGACCGCCTCGCTCTCATGTACCTCAACGACACCGAGGTGTGGCGCACCAGCACGGCCGAGCCGGTCAGGCCGCCGGGCACCCGCTGGGTGTACCTCAAGGACATGACGGCCTACCTGGCGCTGTGGCGCGCGCCGCAAAAGGTCATTTTTGACCTCGGCAACCTGCAGAACAACGTGTACACGGGCTCCTTTAACGTGACGCTGACGGCGACGTTCTTCCAGTCGGACGCGGTCGAGACCGTGAGCGGCGACGGCGGCTGGCCGCCGTCGGACGTCATCATCCCCATCTCGAAGCGGCGGAGCGCCGTCGACGGCGTCAGCCAGTTCACGCTGCCGGCGGACGTGGCGGCCAACACGATTGGCAACTTTCCGCGCAATGCGCGGCGGGCCGTTTTTTCCGTGTCGGCCAACGGGCAGGCGGACGAGGAGTTTTGGTGGAGCAACGTCCTGCAGAGCGACACGCAGACCTTTTGTGCGACGCCGGCGGGCGTGCTGCCGGGGTTCAGCCCGTTCCGCGAGGTGCAGGTGCGGATCGACGGCCAGCTGGCGGGCGTGCAGTGGCCGTTTCCCGTCGTCTTTACGGGTGGCGTGGTGCCGAGCCTGCACCGGCCCATTGCTGGCGCGGACGTGTTTGACCTGCGCGAGCACGAGATTGACATTTCGCCGTGGCTGCCGGTGCTGTGCGACGGGAAGCCGCACACCTTTAGCATTCGCGTTGCGGGCCTCGACGACGACGGCCGGGCGGCGGGGACGGCGACGCTCACAGACACGGTGGCGGCCAGCTGGTACGTCACGGGCAAGATCTTTGTGTGGCTGGACAAGGACAGCGACGGCGGCGTGACGACGGGCGCGCCGCCCGTGGTCCACGACCCGGGCGCCGCGATCCGCGTCACGCAGCACGTCGTCCAAAACGCCACGTCCGCCAACGTGACGCTGCAGTACGCCGTGTCCGTGGCCCGGTCGTTTGGCGTGCAGGGCGTCTTGGTGGCGGCGGGCGCCAAGAACGAGAGCCGTGCCGTCTCCTGGTCGCAGTCGCTAGCGTACTCGAGCGAGGGCGTGGTCGCCGACTTTGGGGCCAGCCAGGTCACCACGTTTGCCATGCACGGCAGCGACCGGGCGGCGGGCGGCACGGACGGGACGGCTGCGCCGGACACGCACGCGTACACGTACCGCGCCGACTACGACTACCCCTTGTTTTGCAACACGACCACCAACGTCGCCCCGCAAGGCAACTTGTCGCTGTGGGCCTACCTGGACCAGGGCCTCAGCCTGCGCGTGGCCGGCGCAAGCGTTTTCCCGACCGGCCTCGAGGCGTTTAGCGGAGACAGCAGCGCGCCGGGCCGGTTCGCTGGCGGCTCGCAGCTCGACACGCGCGTCCAGGGCACGGCCGTGTTTTTCCAGACGGGCGATGGCACAGCCAGCAGCGGCTTCGGCACGACGAACCAGGTGCTGCGGTTTGGCGGGTTCAGCGCAGCGGGCGTGCCGGGCGTGGTGCCGGACGTGACGCTGTACGCGCGAAACGTGACGGCCTCGAACCAGACGATCCTGTCTGACCTCGAGGTGATTGCTGGCGGCAGCGAGACGGTGGCGGCGGCAGTGTCGACGGCTTTTGCGCCGGCCGCGCTGGACGCGGCTTCGTGCGAGTATGCGCCAGCGCCGCGCAGCGGCGGGACGGCCATGCAGGCGTTTATGGGCCGCGGCGACGTCAACCCACAGGCGGCTGTGGCAGCGGACGAAACTGCCTACGACGCGCGAGCTGCCGCAGTTGTTGGCCAAGCAGCGTTGAGCCCGGCGTGAGGAGCCACGCCGTTTGTCCTTTCAACAATGTAGGTTTACGGCACAGCAGTTTCTTTTTTTTGAATATTATTTTGGACTCCTCTGGCACATTTTGAATGCACGTGAATTCCAGCCACGGACGGGGCTGTCAAGTCCGGGAAGCGCGAGCGTCGGCAGACTCGCCGTGGAATCGTGCGCGGCCTCGCACGGCAGCCCGGCTGGGGTTTGCCGGGCCGGCCGTGTCGGTCTCCGAGCCGCAGGGCGAGCTCGCGGCGGACACGGACACGGACGCGACGTGGCGGACGGCCACGTCGAGCGGCAGGCGGCCGCCGAGGCCGGCCTCGATGCCAAAGACGAGCAGAAAGACGACGTCGATGAGGGGCGGGGCCCAGGTGGCAATGGCCAGCACCTGGCCAAACTCCCAGGTGTTGGCGCTGCCGAGGCCGCCGGCGACCTCGATGATGTCCTGGCGCAGCCGGGTGAGGCAGGCCAGGATGGTCCACATGATGGCGGCGCAGAGCCAGGCGACAACGTGCCGCCAGAGCGGCCGGGCGTACCGCTGCAGGGCGGTCGTTGGCGGCACGGCGGCGTCGTCGCCGCCGTCGTCGCCGCCGCCGCGCTTCCGGCCGGTGGCTAGGTAGACGGCCGCGGTCAGCAGCAGCCACAGCAACGGCACGCCGACGACGAGGTAGTGCAGGGCCTTGATGACGAGCCAGTACGTGCGGCCGCCGCGCTGGTCGCAGGCGTACAGGGCCACGGCAAAGTTGCTGCTGCTGTCGCCGACGTTGTCGCCGTCGGGCAGCAGCCTGCCCCGGTACGCGTGGTCGAGCTCGCTCTTGGGGTCCAGAAACACGGCGGCGGCGGCCAGGGCCCAGAGGACGACGAGGGCGGCGCGGCGCAGCCCGGTACGGCGGCCGCGATGCGGCGATTCTGCGCGCGCAGGGGCGGGGCTGTTGTCGTCGTCGTCGGCGGCGGCCGCGGCCGCGGCCGCGGCTCGGTGCGTGTGCAGAAGAAGCAGCTCGTCGTCCTGGGGCAGCAGGGCGTACAGGACGGCGACGGGGAAGACGGCGTAGAGGCCGACGAGCAGGCCCAGGGCCGAGTCGTACAGGGCGTGGCCGCTGGGGATGTTTTGTGCGTTGGCGGGGCGGTGGCGGTTCGCGTGGGCGTGGGCGGCCATGACAACGAGGACGGCGACGAGAATGGCGACGGCGAGCACGGCGGCGGCCATGAAGAAGCTGTCGTAGGCGCCGCGCAGGGCGTCAAAGAGGCGGCGGACGGCGCGGCGCAGCGGCCCGGGCCGCGGTGGTGGGGCGCGGGGGCGGGACGCCGGGCGGCTGCCCCCCTTTTCGGGCGCCCGGCAAAGACGACGACGACGACGACGACGACGACGACGCAGGAAGCGCTGCAGCCGCCAGCCGGAGAACACGGCGAGGTAGGCCGTGGTCATGGCGGCCTCGATGTAGTAGGCGACGACGACGCCGATGCCCGAGATATCGACGTTGGCGGTAAAGGCAATGGCCTTGCAGAACTCGCGCGGGCAGCGCAGGGCCGGCGCCCACACGGCGTTGTCGACAAAGGCGTCGCTGGCGTACCAGGCGCCGTCGGTCGCATTGTAGGCGTGGTACAGGCTGCGCGCGTACCACGCCATGGCGGCGGCGAACATGGCCGTGCCGGCGGGCCGCGTGGCCGTCTGCTGCCAGCCGGCGCCGCTGCCGCCGGCGGCCGGGTCGCCAAACACCCAGTCCGGCGGCAGCGCGGCGCCCAGCAGGTCCAGCGACAGCGGGATGCTGCCGCCGAGGGCCTCGTCGGGGCGCCAGGGGTTGGGCGCGATGAACGCGGCCAGCCACTGGCCGTAGGCCGTGCAGTTGGCGGCAAAGTCGAGCTGGGGCCAGTCGGGGAAGACGGCCGCGCTGTCGGCCATCGGGGGGGGGGGGGGAGTGATGGGGCGGAGGTGAGACGCCCGTGTGTTGCGGGCAGAGGCAGGGGTCGACGAGACGGACGACGCCCGGGGGGGGGCATTGCCTTTTCTAGGCGAGCGTCTGTCGGGCTCCCTTGCCTCGCGGTACTACTTGCATCGCGCAGTCCTTGCGCAGACAAAGGAGTTGCGGTGGCGCAACCAGACCTGTGGCTGTCAGGTGGCTTTGGGCGGGCTTGACTCAGCGCCAGTTGCAGCCAGGAATGGATGCTCTGCGCGAGGAACAAGAGGAAAGGCGCTGCCAATGGAGCGCATGGGAGGCATCGTTGAGATGGCCCGTCGGCTTACGAGGTGTTCTGTGCCTTGTCTCATTCAAAACAGGGCCAAAGAACGCTGCACAGTATATATTGCTGTCTCATCCACGCTCTTTCTCCTGGGAGGCATCACGAGAATGCATCCGCGACAAAACGGCAGGGAGCGACAAAGCGCTTCCAGGGTATCGACCAAATCAGAACCAGCGAGCACAACAAAACGAACATGGGAGAGAAAGCACAAGCGTTTCCGAGACGACGCCAGTGACAGGTGATCCCCCCCCTCCCCTCATGCGGCCGTGTGCTGGACCGCATCGCCGGCCGGAGCAACCGAGACGTTGTAGTTTTGCAGCTGCGTGGCCTTGGCCTCGCCGGCGGCACCGGCGGCCTCGACGTCGGCGGCGCCCTGGCGGGTGTGCTCGAGAAAGGCGAGGACGAGAAAGGCGAGGGTGATGCAGAAGAGCACCCAGAGAAGGGCGCCGAGCGCGGCCGCAGCCTTGATGCAGTCGAGGGCGCTGCGGTAGCTGTGGGGCAGGAAGCGGGTGTAGCCGCCGAGATAGTGCTCGACCTTGCTGACGGACGAGGCCTCGGAGGCGAGGACGGCCCACGAGCAGAGCCAGAAGATGTTGACGAGGATCTCAAGGGGGCTACATTGTTAGTCTCTCTCTCTTCTTCTCTTCTCTCCCTCTCGTCTATCGTCATCTTCCTCAACTTACACATGGGCCAGGGGATGGTAGGCAGACGGAAACTGGGCAATGCTGACGCCCAGATAGACAAAATAGAGAATGGTCAAGATGAACGAAAACCACGTCAGGCCTGGCTGCGTTAGCTGTGCTGTCAAACATTAGAGGCTCCGAGGCAGAGGCCTCGTCGGTGCTTGGCCTCACCAAATCCGGCAGCCTGGCATGTTAGCAGAGACAACAACGAGCAGCAGGGACGGCAAACGGCGACGCACATCAGAGCCGAGCTTGGACGCGGAGAAGGCCGTGAGGACTAGCAGGATAAAGGCGAGCACGAGCTGCAGGATGCGCACGATCAGCGTCCACTTGGGCAGCGACAGCACGTTGGCGCGGCCGGGGCTGTCGGCGGTCCAGGCCATTGCGGAGGTGGTAATCGAGGAGCGAGGTGGGCAGGATAGACGAGGTCGGGTTGCTGGGGAAAATGAGAGGAGAGCGGCGTTGAGGGGAGAGAAAGGGGAGAGAAAGGCGGAGGGAGAGAACGCGGGAGAAGGACGCTCGAGGGTGTTTAAAAGGAAAAAAAAGGAATAGAGTAGAATGACGAGGAGACAGGGGAAAGAGGACAAGGAAATAGGGCAAGGGAGAAAGAGGACGAGAAAAGAGGACGAGAAAAGAGGACAAGGGAGAAAAAGAGACAGCCACGACAGACACAGCCGTGCTCGGCTGACCAGGGTGCCTTGTGTCATACACAGGTTGTTGCCCGACTTTGTGGACGCGGCAGATGCTTGTCCACTGCCTGCCCGTCCCACTCACACCTGCAGCTGCATCCCTCCCTCACCAAGCGCCGCCATCATCAAAGAGGAAAGGAGCTGTGCGTCGTAGACGCTGCCACGGAAAAGAGGGGATGGATCTTGGTCTGGACCAAGCGGCACGAGGATTTTCGTTGATTCGACTCGCTGGCTGACGAATGGCTGTGCTCCTTGTGTCCACGCGCTGGTGACGCAGTGGGGAGCGAAGAGGCTGAGAGATTCTTTTCTTATTTTCTTTTTTCTTTTTCTCTTTTCTTCTTTTCCTTCTTGTCCCTCATTGCTCTGACGCGCCTCCTTCTGAGACCTTTCTTGGCCTAGAAAATCAAAATGAACAGCCCAACACTCGCCCGTCCAACAGAGATATTTGTTCGAGGCTGTCGGGGCCGTCATTTGCCATTCCTTTTCTTTTCATCAAACACTCACCGACAGGCAAGAACGGTCAAAATAAAGTGTGGGCTAGCGATACAGCGTAACGTGTCGAGGGCGCTAGGACCGCCCAACCCCGCTAAAACGCGCCCAAAACCCGCTAAGCGGGTCTGCCAACCGACCGCAGTCAGCCGCAGCCCTGCCGTAATATGTAATATTACTGAATCTTTCTGCGCAATGAGGGATACGTACGAGAAATCTGCCCTGTCAGGCTGTCAGCCCAAGCTGCACGGGAGCCTAGCGCCGCTCAGTCTGGGTGTTGTTCGGCGGGCTGCCTCTTGAGGAGGCCGGTCGCGAAGCCGAGATCGCCAGGCTGAGCGTTCGGCTCGGAGTGTCGTCGAAGGATCGGGGGCACAGAACGCAGACGCAGACGGACGCAGGCTTGCACGGCTCGTTTCCCAGCCACAGGCATGCTCCCATCAGCCGCCCGTCCGCCATGCCTGGCGACGCCATCGTGGCCGGCACCCGCTCGCCGGCATCCTTGTCCAGAAAGTCACCGACCGCTCGCCTTCGCAGGCCGGTGGCCATATTGGATCACGACAAAGGCCGTCGAGAGCTCCTTCTTGCTGGCCTTTGCCGGCTCTTGGCTGTGGCTGGGTCGGGGTGAACGAGAACGTCTTCCCGACCATCTTGCTCCACAGGCTAGCTGCAATGCTGGTGATCTCAACGGCCTAGTCTCTGCTGAAAAGACGCGTGCAAAGCGGAGAAAGTGGCATACAGCAGAGGACGTCGCAGCCTATGCTGGCGCTGCCTGTCTCAGCGCCGTGACGGCCGCGTCTGATGCAGACAGCGCGGGGCGGAATGCCAACCTGGCCAGCGCCGTTTGACACGCAGCCTCGCTGTCTGTGCCCGCTTGTCTCACCAGTCGACAATCGGAGGCGGGTGTGACGCGACGCGTCGATGCTGTCATTTGGTCCTTTGCCGAGCTGGAGACGAGAGGGGTTAGAACACGCGCGACGGGACGGGGCTGGTGGGCAGCTGTGGCCAAAAATGTATCCAAGAGTTTGATAGTGCGGCATCCAAGATGCAAGAACCAAAAAAAGGACAGAAATGACAAAGATGACAAAAATGACAAAAAATAACGAAATATGTACATGAAATGCGGCCAAGCGCAGTGCAGGCCTTGCTTCTCTCGCCGAAGCCGGGCTGTCCTCCTCCTGTCCACGGCTGCGATGAAAAAGAAACAACCAAAAAGCCCGGGCTCGTCCGTCATAACGAGGCAAATGTGGTCGTACAGGTCGTGCATTGAAAAGGAATGCGATCGCTGCAGATGGCCGTTCTTTGCACGCGCACATGACTCGGTGCGGTGCAGATCTTCAACAAAAAGGAAATGAAGAGGGTGGCCGCGCTACCCAGAGAGTGAGAGAGTGAATGAGACATTTAGAAATAAGGCGACAAAAAGACAGGAGAACGATCGTCGAGCAAACAGCAAAGTGTTTGATGCATTCGGAGGTGTCGTAAAAGGCGGCAGCAGAAGAATCGAGCGCAGGACAGGCGCTGGTAAGCTTTTGAGAGCATGGGAGGTCGTAAAAGCATGCCGCAGTAGGAGAATGGAGAAAAAACAAAGCAGGAAACAGACGACACGGCCAATTGCGCCCGGTCTGGCGCTCGGCCTGGCTCGGCCATGCTCCGCGGAGATGTCGGCGGAGGAGAATGTGTCCACCCCAGGCAAGTTCTTGCCCGCGAGCGGCCGTCGCGGACACTGACAAAACGACCTAACGTCTCTCGTCAATGGTCGGGTGCTCTGTCCGCCAGTCCTGCGTGCGGCCGGCGCTCTTGGATGCGGGCCCAAACGAGGGCATGGACAGGCGGTTGCGCAGCTTGTTTGGCGCCGGGCCGGCCTGTGCGGAGCGTGCTGTTTGCCGGCTGGCCGACGAGGCGGCTGTGCTGGTCGACGAGCCGGTCGACACGGGCGTCTGGTAGACGTACTCGCCGTCGACGTAGATGGCATTGGAGACAAAGGTCGAGCGGCGGTTGCGGCGGCGCGTGTAGCGCTGCTCGAGCCGGAAGAGCTCCAGCTTGGCCTGGATGCGCTCGATGAGGGTGGGCATTGTGGCGGGCGGCGGCGGTCGACCGGTCGATTTGTTTGACGGTGTGCGTTTGTGCTTCAAAGATGGTCGAGTTCTTCAAGGTTGGTCGAGTTGCAAAGATGGAGAGATTGAGACGTCGACAAGTCGTCGGGTGATGCAAAGGACCGGTAGGTGCGGAAGGCCCGGAAGTGGCGAAAGGAGCACGTCCGAGGCAAAGGAAAGACAGACGCAGGCCGGCGACGGAGAGACGGGAGAGATGAAAGAAAACGAACAAAAGAAAACAAGGAGACATAAAGGAGACAGAGAGGAGACGTCTGGAGAAAAACTCAATGGCAGGCCGTCGCCCGTCGCTCCTTCCCCCCTGCCGCTCAACTCGATAGTCAGAGTCGCACTTTCTCGCCACGAACTAAACAGGCCAAGAGGGGAAGGATGCATGGAGCATTGCATGCATGTTTCTGCAGCTTCTGCATGGGACGCAGAACGCGGGTGGAGCCGCAGGCCAGGAAAGGGGAACAGCTCGAGAGAAAGAGCGAGCGAGGCCTGGCCAAGACGACGCCTGGGCCTTTCCGAGTACGACGCACGCCGCACGACGCACGCACGACAATGCAACCGGCAGCGTTGCTCGCAGGCGCTATTTCGAAAAGAAACAAGACGAAGCAGCGGTTGTGGAGGCGCGAGGCCCGGCCAACGCTGACTAGATCCGGAGGCGGACAAGCGTGCCTGAAGCCGGATACACGAGATTGCGGTGGAAATGACGCGGAGCACAAGTACTTTTAGGGAAAGCACGCAGTAGCGTTGCTCTTTCCTATGGGTATATGAGTATTTTATCCTTGTTCTTTCCTATTCTATCAGTCGTCTTCGCTCTTGCTTGTTTTTCCACGATTTTCATGCTCGCGCCCGTCGCACCTTCCACGTCGTATTGCGCGATGCACCGTCTGCGTATGCGTTTTTGCGCCATCATTCGGACTCCTGCAGGCTGGTTGCGCGTGCGGTGCCTCCTTCCTAAAAGAACAGTTCCTGGCAAGCCCCTGACAGCAGAAACCACTATCGACGAGCCGATAAGCAAGCATCGCACATGGCAATGCCCTAGCGTCTCAACAGGGCGCCAAGTGGGCCAGCGTAGGGGTAGGCTTGCGGCGTTGGGGAGAGCAAGATACAAAATACAACGAGCACTCGTACTCGTATGCACACAATGCAGGAGCGACGGTGCGGCAGCTGCGACCGGCGCAGCGCCCAAAAAGGAACAAGAGCAAAGCCCGAGCGTGAAGCCATTCGCAGATTTCGCCCTTCCGCAACGGCGCAACAAATATGGTTATTTGCGACGATCGCGCCGCTCCGCAAAACCAAGAACAAGGCCTTTATGCATGATGTCTCTTGCGAGCTCATGCCGTGTTCTGCGACGGGCCGCTGTTTCGCGTCCGGGGCTGAGCATGCCTGCATTGATGATGTGAGTTCTTCCATCTTTACAGGCCGTGGCCTTTGCTGATTCGTTGCAGGCGCTCTGAGACAAGGCTTCTCTGCAGCTCTCAGCGGCTCTGCTGATGCAGCGGCTTCCGGCCGACCAAGATGATCGTTTGCATGGCAGGCCGATCCCTGCCTCGCCTGGCTGCCATCTGTCGCCCACGTTCCGCAGGCTGTGTGCCCGTCGGGCGGGATTGCAACACAAGACAAGAAAGGCTTTCCACGTGATGGGCCATGATGGGCCATGATGGACATGCGCCGGGCCGACCGCCTGGACGACCGTCGCGATTTGCTGAACATGGACGTGGTCCAACAAGGACGGCTCCCAGAAACAGCCTCTTTCAGAAAGGGTGCATTTTGCTGCCGAGCCAACAAAGAAGGCACAATGCTTCTCGTGCTCTTCAGAGCAAACCAACGGCGTGCCTTTGTTCATTGTTCACCCGTCTTTCATCCGCTTTTGCGGCCATGTTCACAGAAGCATCATGAACACCCAGCATCATTAGCAGGATGGCCTAACAGCATGGCCTGTCCACCGGGCAGAGAACAAGACGGCGGACAGGCCTCGCTTCGTCTGCGTGGTATAAAGCAGAGCTGGCGACCGCGCATTGCTCCTCGATGCTTCTTCTCGCACCACCACCGCAATCCGAAAACAACACCCTCCCCCCGACAACTCAAAGCCTCCAACGCCTGTCTTTGAGAACAACCACGCCTGCCCCGACTTGGCCCATCGTCTGGCACCATGGGCCAAGCCGGCAGCCCCGACGACGGCTCTCTCCCGTCGCTGCGACCGGGCCCGCCGCGGCAGGCCCAGCAGCCCCGACCGGCTGTGCGGCCGGCTGTGCGCCTGCCCGATCTCCGGCCGGGCACGGCTCGGCTCCTGTTTCTGGGCCGCTCTGCTCTCCCGCAGCAGGCTGGGCCTGCTCCCGGGCCTGCAGGGCCAGCTGACATGGGCCTGGACGATGCTGAGGCCGGTCCACAGGTGAAGGTGGACGCTCCCGTCGACGCGGCGGCTGAAGATCCAGCGGACGCGCCCCCTGGCAGTCCCGCCGACGACGGCGGCAAGCGCCGGACCCGCCGCGGTGGCTGCACGCGCCGCAAAACGATGAAGAACTTGCAAGCACAGCGGGCGCAGCTCGTGCAGGGCGAGAACGAGATCCTCGACACCCTCGAAACGGTGGCCAAGCACAAGGAACACGCCCAGGCGGCCGAGGCAGAGCTCTTGGCGGCGCTGACCTCTGTGCGCGACTTGCTGGCCAAGATGAACGCAGACTCGGAGCGCATCAAGGCCAAGTCGGACGCAGACCGCGCGGTGCGGCTGGACAAGGACAAGGGCGAGGACAAGGGCGAGGACAAGGGCAAGGACAAGAGCAAGGGCAAAGACAAGGGCAAGGGCAAGGCCATTGAGGCCCCCGCGCCCGTCGAGCCCGCTGCGGCCCGGCCTGCGCCGGCGACCCCTCCGTCTGTCGCGCCCCGGCCCGTCTCGGCCTCCCCCCGGAAGCATGCCATCCCGATTATTGACCCGGCCACGGGCAAGAGCCCGGTGTTTGTCGTCCATGGCTCGGGTTCCAAGCCTGCTGAGGCCAAGGCTCCTGAGGGCAAGGCTCCTGTGGTCAACGCTGAGGTCAAGGCCGCAGAGGCTACCGCAGAGGCCTCTGGCTCCGTGACCAAGAAGAAAAAGAATCGGAAGCGCAAGGCCGGCCCAGCCAAGACACCCACCGACACGTCCGTTGCCGAAGCTGCCCCCTCGCCCCCCCCGGAGCCGCTGTCGCCCTTAGCACCTCCCTTCTCCACGCTTCCGAAGCCGTCCTCTTCGCTTCCTCCCAAGCCGCCGAAAACGGTCTGCGTCAACTCCCGCCCCAAGGCGGCCCTGCCTGCCATTGTGCCCGTCATTCCGATGGTTGCTCTTCTCCCGCTGCGGGGAGCCCCGGACACCAAGGTTCCTGCGGCGCCGGTGCCTGCGCCCAACCCGCCGCCGGCAGGCAACACGGACTCGGACGCCCCGTCGCCGGCTTCTTCTGTGGAGATTGTCCTCAGCACCAAGGCCGCCGGCAAGCGGCCTGTGCCTGTGCTGTCCATAGACCCCGGCTCCGTTTCTGGATCGTCCGTCGCTTCCATTTCGGACCTGGCTCTGGACCAGTCGCCGACGCGCCCCAGCGCACCCGTCTCGGCGCCGAGCTTGTCCCCGTGTGTGAAGACCGCCGAGCCCCTGCCCGTCTCGCCGCCGACTGAAACGATCAAGGTCTGCCTTCCGGCCCGACCCCCCGTCGACGTAACGGACATGGCTCCCGGTGCTCCCGAAAAGAAGACGAGCACGGACGTTCCGTCGCTTGCTGATGCAGATGCAGATGCAGATGCAGCTGGTGCGGCCGCGGTTCGTCTCCCAGACACGCCCACCATCGAGAAAGCCCCCAGCCTGCCCGACGCCGTGCCGGCCTCTCCCACCAAAAGCATGTCGGTTGTGTCTGAGAGCAGCTCGCGGCGCCCGAGCCTCTCGGTCTCGGTTCCCAACCGCTGGTCTCGTCCCGTTCACCAGACGAACCCGCTGCAAAAGTCGGCCTCCACGGCCACCTTTGCGTGCACGCCGTCCTGGCGCGCTCGCAGCACCATCCGGCACTCGCCCTTGGCGGCTGCGGCCATGGCTGGCAACCTGCGCAAGCGGACTGGCTCCCTGACGTCCCTGTCGGGCATGTCTGACGTCTCGTTCCTGGACATGGTGCCCGTGAAGAGAGGCACTGAGCCCAAGGAGTCAAAGGAGCCCAAGGAGCCCGCCCCTGAGCCTGCCTCCGAGCCTGCCGAGGCCTCAGTGCATCTTCGCCGGTTCTCTCCCACGGTTCAGCCGTCTCGCATTCCCCGGGCCCCCACGAGCCGCCCCAGCTCCATGGTTTCCCTTGCAAACGTCCAGACGCCCTCGGTCAACCTTGCCCTGATCCCTGCCTTCTCTCCGCGCCTGAGCACGCCTCGCAGCAGCCTCGTCTGCCCGAGCGTGAGCGGCGTGGCCCCGCGCAAGGGCGCCCACGTCATTGTCAACACCAAGGAGGGCCCTCGCATCCTCCCGCGGTCCCCTGCTCGCCCCCAGCGTGCCTCTGTCTCCTCCGCCAGCAGCAGCCCCTCCCCCTTGAGCCCTGCGCTGTCGGCGACACAGCCGGACCTTGAGACCCAGCGCGACGCCCGGCCTCGGCGTGACTCGGACTCTTCGATGAGAAGCATTCTTCTCCTCAGCCCGAAGCTGACGGCCACCTCTCGCATTCCCCGCGCCCAGCCCCGCCGTGGCTCGGTCAGCTCGGTCGGCTCGGCCAGCTCGGTCCTGTCTGCTGCCGCTGGCCCGTCGTCGGCCGCCACCCGTCTCCCACGCCCGGCCCGCTCGCGCCCGAGCTCCATCGTCTCCGTGGCTAGCTCTGCAGGCAGCTCGCGCCGGCGGCCGGCCAAGGTTGCTGTCAAGGTTCCCCCCCGGACTTCCTCCAAGGTGCCTTCCAAGGGTTCTTCAAGTGAAGGTTCCAAGGCATCCCCCGAGGCGCTCTCCCTCCCCTCCTCGTCCAAGAGTTTCCCCGAGATTGAGCTCTCTCCGCCTTCTCCCATTCCCCCTTTCTTGCTTTCGAGCAGGCCGGCCTCGCTTCCCGTGCTGGACCCTGCCGAGCTCGCATCGCAAATCCACAGAGTCCCTGGCAAGAGACAGCAGACAAAGCCGAAGCTGTTCCAGAGGCTGCGCGCGTCACCACTCTTTAGTCGGGGCGCCAAGGTTTCAAAGGACAAGATCTTCAAGAGCTCGTCCAGCACTGACAACGCCGCGGCAGATGACGTGGCGACGGACAGCCCGACCCCGAAGGACCCCCCTGGCCCCGAAGAGCCCGGTGACTCCACGCTCATATGGCGGGTTCTCGCCTGAACACAGCTCACCAGCAGATGGCGCAGCCACGAAGCCTCTTTGACCCGTGGGCGCTGCCGATGCCGATCTCGTTGATCGGGTGCACTGTAGGTACTAGAAAGGTAAGAATTGGTGAGTAGTTTTCCACATGTTAAAGAATAAAACTGCTGGCCAAAAACACACTGCACTGCCTTGAGTGAATATGTACACTCGTAATTGTAGACATGTAGAATGTACGTAAATTGTTTGGAAACTGCAGACCAAGTAAGCCACGTAAATTGTTTGGAAACTTGAAACCAAGTATGCCCACATACGTACGGCAAAGCGAACGGAATGAAATGAAAACGCCATTGTATCCAAAAAGAAGAAAGAAACATATACCAAACAAAATAAAAAAAAGCATCCCATGGTATCATTTTGAAACGATCATGTCATATCGATCATGTCACATCCACTTGCACTGTCAGTGGCGCACATGGAGAGCAGGCGCCGCCGCCGCCGGATCCAGCTTCTTGAGCGCCTCGAGACGGTGCTCTTCTGGCGCCTCGCGGTGCGTTGCCAGCTCCGTCGAGAAGCCCTTGTCGAGGCCGGGCGACCGGTATCCCGTTGCCGCCGCGGTGCCACCGCCGCCACCAGCAGCAGCAGCAGCACCGGGGCCGTTGCTGGCGCTCGACGCGGCTGATGCGGGGCGCGACCCGGACGGCGGGTTGTTGCTGGGCACGGGGACGGACCACTGGCCCGTCGACAGAATCTCCGAGTCGCGGTTCGTCTGCGGCGACGGCTGCTGGGCGGCGGCCTGGGCGGCGTGGTGGTAGTCGCCCGGCATCTCGGCGGCCACGGCGTGCGGCGCTGCCGGGAGGGGGACGGCCTGCAGCGGCGGGCCCATGGCGGGGTACGCCTGCAGCTCGGCGTAGTACTGCTGCTGCTGCGGCGGCGGGGGCCCCTGCTGGCCGTACGGGCCGTACGGGCCGTACGGGCTGTACGGGCCTTGCTGGGCGTACTGGGCGTAGGGGTGCATGTGCTGCGCCTGCTGCGCCTGCTGCGCCTGCTGCGGGTAGTAGGCGCCGCCGCCGGGATAGCCCGGGTAGGACGGGTGGTAGACGCCGAGGCCGGGGCTGGCGGGCGGCTGCTGGCCGCCGACGCCGGCGCTGGCGGGGCGGTAGGCGTAGGGGTTGCTGGCGAGGGGCGGCTGCTGCATGGACTGGGGCCGGGGCACCTGGTAGGGCACGGGGGGCGGCGAGCCGGGGGTCTCGGCGAGGCTCTGGGGCGAGCCCTGCTGGGACGGGCCCTGCTGGGACTGGCGCTTGGCGTCGCGGGCGGGGGTGCTGTTGGCGGCGGGCGAGGGCGGGCTGGCGGCGGCGGGCTGCAGCGTGTTGGAGCGGTCGGCCGGGTTGATGGTCTTGAGGCGGCCGTTGTCGATCATGGCGCGCAGCAGGCCGGCGTCGATGAGCTCGGCCTTTTTGATGATGCGCTCGACCATGAGCTTGCTGGCGGCCTTGAGCTGGGCCTTGACAAAGCCCATGACGGCGATGCTGCACTTGACCTCGACGTCCTCGCGCAGGTAGAGGCCGTCGCGCGGGGCGCCGAGGGCGTCGAGGCCCAGCTCGAGCGGCTCGGGCGGCTCGATGCCCGGCTGGTTGCCGGCGATGCGGTACTTGTACTTGAGGTCCGTGTTCATGGGCGCGTAGATGTGCGCCTGCAGCCCCCAGGGCATGTCGTGGAAGCAGGCGTTGAAGGCCAGGCGGCCGGAGCCCATGCGGCCGATGCCCGGCACGTACTGGATGCGCTCGACGATCTCGTACCAGGTCGAGTAGTACTCGTCCGAGGCGGCGTCGCGCGGCGCGCTGATGGGCTTGTGCTCGAGCACCAGCGGGTTGAGCGTGATGACCTCGCTGTGGGCGTGCAGGATGTCGATGGCCAGCTGGCGCGGGATGAAGCCCGGGATGGGCGTGACGATGGTGACCAGTTCTTTTTTGCGCAACATGGTCATGGATGCTGGTGTTTTTGTCAGTGGCGATGCTGTGATGCTGCGATGCGGCGATGCGATGCGCCTGCAGAAGTGTGGTTGAAGCGAGGTTGTCTGGTTCGGGATGTTTCGTTTTCTTTTTCTTTTTCTTTCTTTTCTTTTTTCTCTCCTTTTCCCTTTTTCTCTTTCTTTTCTCTTCCTTTTCTCTTTCTCCCTTCCCTCTTTCTTCTTTCTTCTCTCTTCTCTTTCTTCTTTCTTCTTTCTTCCCTTTCTTCTTTCTTCTCTCTTCTCTCTTCTCTCTTCTCTTTTTTCTTTCTACCCTCCTTCTTCTCTTTCTTCCCTCGCTATCTTTAGACGCTTTGTCGACGCTTTGTCCTCTCCGCAGCTTGTCGTTGCCCCTGAGGGTTGTCGCAGGTCGCTCCTTCTTGCGTCTTCCGCGATCGCGTTCTTTCCTTTTCAATCGCTTGTTCGATGTTTGTCTTGCAGTGCCGGAAAGGGAAGGCGCAGGGTCCGGGTCTTTGAGAACTGCGAGAGGAACAGGGAAAACGGGAGGGAGGCGGACGAGAGAGAGGCGGACGAGAGGCACGCAAATGCAGCGGCCCGCGTCTGACAAAAGACTACGAGAGAATGCGGCAGTGAGATGCGAGGACAGGGGTCGTAGTCGTGGTGGGGGAGTCGCAACGGCTGCTGCGGACCGCTTAGAGGAAGGCGCGGCACAGTCGCAGTCGTCCGTGGAAGGAGCGTGCGTTGGTTTGTCATTGCAGTACGGAGGCCAAGTTGTGCGTTTGTCCAACGAGGGCACCGCGCCGTCTTACCTGCTCGTTTCGATTGTCCCCTTCCGAGATTAAAATCAACATCAAGTAATTCTCATTGTATGTCTTGTCTGCCTGGCCTGAGGCGGGCTTTCCACTCCCTTGTTTGTCCCGGTCACCTGTCCCTTTGATTTTTATTTTGATTTATTTTTAATTTTCATTCATCTGTCTATTCGCTCAGTGAGACGACGGGAGAAATGGTCCGTCATCTCGGCCAGCGTCAGCACGTCCGCAGGATGACGTCAAACTAGGCGCTTTACAGCCCTGGAAATTCTCTTGCACGGCTGCGCCTCTTATCCAAACGAGCGCTGCTATCCCCCCCTACGCGCAGCACGCCTCCCCCTCCCCGCCCACCCTGTCCACAACGCCGTTCAGCGACACGCTGCAGTTGACGGCCTGGGTGCTGGGCGGCACGTCGAGGGCCGGGTTGCGCGCAAACATGTTGGCGGGCCGCAGGGTGACGCGCAGGTTCTCGCAGGGCATGACGGGAAAGTCCTCGGCGCGCGGCACGTGGTTGAGGCCAAACTGCAGCCACAGGACGGGGTCGCCGGCGGCGAGCGAGTCGGCGCGGGCGGCCCAGGTGCGCACGCCGTCGCCGCCGCGGCTCTGGTTGGTCCAGGTGCCGCCGGCGTACAGCTCGTTGTCGGCGTAGCGCGTGACGTAGACGGGGTGGTCGGCAAACTCGGCGCGGCGGCGGTGGAACGAGTCGGCGTCGGCCAGGATGGGCTGCATGGGCGGCAGGTGCACCTTGTAGGCGGCGGGCAGCCCGTTGACGGGGTGGCGCACGGCCGGGTTGGTGATGCTGACGACGCGGCCGGTGGCGGCCGTGTCAATGTCGAGCGGGCCGCTGGTGGCGACGGCCGTCGTGCGCACCGTGTAGCCGACGCCGTGCGGGTTGAGCACGGGGTCGCGCGGCAGGGCCACGGCGTCGGCGTACGTGACCGTGTTGCCGTGGCCGGCCACCATGGGGTCGATGCGCAGCGAGAAAAAGTGCTGGTGGTGGCCGGCGAGCACGCCCGGGTGCACGGCCGTGCCGAACGGGTGCGGCGCCGTCTCGAGCCCGCGGTCCAGCGGCTGCGTGGACACGACGCCGGTGGCGCGCACGTCGTAGGCGAGGTCGCCGGCCAGGTTGAACACCCACGCCAGGATGTACTCGTAGTTGGACACGGTCAGGATCGTCTGCAGCACGAGCTCGCGCTGGCGCACGACCACGGCGCGGCCGGTGCGGTAGTTTGTGTGCTTCCAGGCGATGCCGGCGTCCTGCTCGTGCACGCAGATGGCGTTGGGCATGGGCTGCGGCCGCCCGGCGGCGTCGGCCACCAGCCCGTCCATGTAGTAGACGGCGCCCAGGCAGTCGCAGCCCAGCTGCAGGTTGTTGGCCATGAGGCCGGCGCCGACGTCGCCCAGGTCAAAGGCCTGCTTCTTGTGGAACGGGTGGCGCGGGTCCGCGTAGGGGATGGCCATGTCGCTGAGCGCCAGCCGGAAGAACAGCGGCCGCCCGTCGTAGTGCACGTCGTACAGCACCATGCCCTCGCGCTGGTTGAAGCCGACGAGGAACGCCCACTTTTGCCACGCCACGCGCCGGCCCAGCGCGCTGAACGCCGCCACCGCAAACGACGCGCCCTCGGGCTGCACCACGCGCAGCGGCCGCAGGTCGCCGCGCAGCCCGCCGCCGCCCGCCGCCGCCGCCTGCGCCTCGGGCAGGTACTCGCTCGGCGGCGCCGGCTGCCACGGCGCCAGCTCGTCGACGCTGCGCGCCGCCGCGTCCAGGCCCGTGGGCAGCACGTCGATGCGCACCACCGCCAGCGTCGCGCAGTCCACCACGGGCGACACCGGCAGCGGGAAGGCGTAGTGGCAGCTGTCGGGCTCGCCGGGGTTGGCCGGGTCGCGCATGTACAAAAAGCACTGCATCGCGCGCACGTCGTCGCGGAACGCGCCCGCGCGCACGCCGTCCGTGCCGTAGATCCACGGGTCCGCCACCAGCACCGTGCCCGCCGGCAGCGCCAGCCGCGCCACCGCCGCCTGCACGCCGGCGTCCGCCAGCACCGCCTGCTCAATGGCCAGGATCTCCTCGCCGTCGCCGTTGCCGTGCTTGTCCGCCGCGATGCGCGCGTTGCGCTCCAGCGCGCCCGCCGTCAGGTCCGCCACGGCCTCGTGGAACTTGTCCGTGTTGCGCAGGTAGTAGGCCAGGTACGCGCGCCGCGCAATCGCCGGCAGCGCCGTGCCCTCCTTTTCCGCCGCAAAGTACGCCAGCAGCGCCGCCTTGGGCGGCTCCTGCAGCGTCACCACCTTGAACTGGAACCGCGTGCCCGCGGGCCACGCCTTGCGCACGAGGTCCGTGGCCGCCGTGATCTCGTCTGCCGTCAGCGGGCCGAGGGGGTGGGTGGGCGTCGCATCGGCCATGGCGGTGAAAGGTCAAAGGAGGTCAAAGAGGCAAAAGGCGATGCGATGCGGAGACGGAAGAGGAAGGAGCGTCTGCACGGCGAGAAGGAGCGAGACGCAACAACGGCAGGAACAAGAACAGGAAGGCGCGAGACGCAAGAACGGCAGGACAGGCAGGAACAAGAACAGGAAGGCGTGCGCAATACTACACTGCTCTGCGTGTCGAGGCACGTCTTTATCTACCGGCGCGGCTGTCTCTCCTGTGGTCATACTCGTACTCTCACCCCCGCACGATCGGCGCAGAAGGCTGCACAAAGACGGTCTTCTGGTCAACCGCAACGGTCCTTATTCGCCTGCCCTTATCTCCAATGCCCCACGCCATCTTCGTTTCTCGTCTGGACATGCCCAAAGAGGCCTAGGACGCCGTGGATGGACGGCATTACGCGATCGAGGCGCCGGTCGTATTGGATGTCTTGTTTGGGACGCACTGGGTGTCACCGTGGTGCCTCGAATTGCCTTTCCTCTTCCGTCTCGAACGGTGCTTCTTGTGCAGCCCGGTGTCGGCCGTGAACAGAACACGCGGAAGATAACGCAACGAGGAGACAAGATGCCGGCCATGCTCCGAGCCCGTCTGTCTGCAAGCTTCCTCTTTGGGACGATGATCTTTCGTCCTTATCTGTTGGAGACATACGGAGCCTCCTGCTCTCGCGCTCTGCCCGATATCACGGAGACCAGCAAAGCAGCGTTTCCCAGAATTGTCCAGTGGCCAGGGCCCAGCTATCTTGTCACTACAACCAAAGAACACCCCTAATACGCAGAAAACCCACTCAGCAAGTCGTGGATGTCGATTGGCAGGTCCAGCCCCCTCCATTCCGAGCCGCCGCTGCCGCCGTGCTGCTGCTGCTGCATGTCGTGCATGCCCAAGTCCGGCTCAAAGAGCGCCGGGCTGATCATCGCCAGGGGCACGTCGGCCAGCGCGGCGTCGACCGCAAACGCGTCGGCGCCGCCGGCATGCGGCGCGTCCAGCCGAAAGTAGTTGAGCGAGGCGTTGGCCGCCCGCCGCAGCTGCTGTGTCGGCGAGCCGGCCGGAGCACAGCCGTTGGGCATGTCCCCGCCACCCAGGAGCCCGGCCGGGGAGGCCCCGGTCGGGTCCGAGTAGCTTGAGAGAGGCGGCGCCGGTGCGGCCGGAAAGCCGGGCAGCGGCGGCGGCGTCGCCAGCGGCAGCGGCGGCAGCAGGCCCGCGTGGGCCGCGAGCGGCGTCTGCTGCGAAAAGCCGGCGCTCGTCGGCTGCAGAAACGGACCTGCTGGCAGACGCTGCGGCTGGTCCGCCCGCGCCACGGCTCCGCTGGCACGGCCCGCCTTTTCCCGCACGGCCTGCGTCTGCTTCTTCCTTTGCGGGCTGTCCTTGTCGACCGGCCGCTGCGCCGGCCGGTGGTGTCTCCGCCCACGGCCGCCGCCGTCGTCGTCGTCTTCTTTGTCGCCGTCCCGGCCGCCCTCCAGCTGCGTCTCCAGCGCCTCGAGGTTCTGCTCCATGGCCGTGCGCGCGTTCCAGAACGCGGCGCAGCGCTTGTACGTCAGGTACAACACGTCGAACCGCGACTTGATCAGCGTCTGCTGCTGCTGGTGGCTGTGCCGCGCGCCCCGCGGCACGGCCACGTGCTGGCGGACGAGCTGCACGGCGGCCGCCAGCCAGATGGTGCTGAGCAGGAACGGGTTGATGTACTGCACGTGCTCGTCGCAGCTGCGGTTGATAATGGCCAGGACGTTGTCGGCCGCTTCAAAGTACGGCAGCACGGCCGCGTTGGCGAGCGGCGCGGCGCGGCCGGGCGGCTGGGCAGACGCCGGCCGCACGAGCTGCGCGTGGCTGCCAAAGAGCTCGTAGCGGTGGATCATGAGGCGCGTCAGCTGCGTCATGACAAAGATGTTGTAGATGCCGCAGTGCAGCTGGCGCAGCGCCGGCGTCAGCGCCGGCGTCGGCGACAGCGCGCTGACCGGGCCGTCGCCGTCGCCGTCGGCGCCAAAGCTGAGAAACTGGTTGCGGTACTGCAGATGCGGCGGCAGCGCCAGCACAAAACACTGCACGCAGTTGGCCAGGATCTCGAGTCGTTGGCGCGCCTCTTCGACCGGGCGCGGTCCTGACGCGCTGGCTCGTCGCTTGCGCGCCGGCGATCGAGGCTGCTGGGCCGCCGCCGCCGCCGCCGCCGCCGCCGCCGCGGCGTCCTCGGGCTGCAAGGGCACGCCGTGCGGGCTCGAGATGACGCGCGCGTCCTTCATCAGCGAGTTGATGACGAGGAACCACGCCTTGGGCGCCTGGTTGCCCGACGCCTGCAGCGCCTTCCAGCGGCGGACCGGGTCGAGCTCCATGAAGCAGCTGCGCCGGCTGCTGGCCGTGCACCGCCCCGGCGCCGCGAACCAGTCGGCGTCGTCCACCGGCAGCAGCGTCTCCATCTGCGTCCAGTCCACGGCCGTCGGCGTGCGCCGGATCGTGCTGGCAAACACGTCCATCTCCCAGATCGCCCACCAGGCGCGCCTCTTTTCTTCGGCGTCGCGCCAGGCCGCGCCGGACGCCGAGCCGGACGCCGAGTCCGCGTCCGAGTCCGAGCCCGAGGCCGCAGCCGGCGACGCGCGCGCGTCCACCAGGTGCAGGTTCATCTCGTACGCGAGACGCACGCACATCCCCAGGGACCGCCAGGCGCGCCCGCGCACGCCCCGCGACAGCTCGCAGTGCGTGCAGATGATGCACGCCTGCAGGATCGCGAGCGTCGGCGGGCCGTCGCCGCACTCGTCGAGGGCGCGCTCGATCAGGCGCCGCGCCCTGTCGACAAGGTGCTCGGGCGAGCGCGGGGACGCACTGTCCATGGCCACCAGCGCCGGGTCAATGTGCTGATGGAGCACGTCCAGGGGCGTGTCGGCCGCGGCTGCAGCGGCTTCAAGCGGCGGCTGTGGCTGCCACGACGGCCCCGAGGACGGCCTCAAGGACGGCCCCGAGGATGACCCCGCCGGCTCCTGGAAGCGCGCGGCGTAGCCCATCATGGCGGCCAGGAGGGCAAACAGCTGCACCGGCGAGGCCACGCTGCCGAGCTTGTCGCCAAACGACGGCTGGTGGAAGAGGCTGATGGCCACCATGTTGGCAAAGTACGCGTGGATAGCGTCGCGCAGCGTCCGCTCGCACACGCCGAGCGCCGCGCACGCCTGCTGCACCAGGCCCTGGCGTGCCTCGGGCGAGGCGGCCGCCGCCGACGGCGCCGTTTCCCGCGCGCGGCCGGGGTCGTCGGCCGTCTCCTGCGCGCCGCCGGCCTCGACATGGGCCCCGGCCCCGGCCTCGCCGTCCTTGTCCGGGGTCGACGCCTCGTGCGAGGGGTGCAGGATAAACGACAGGTCGTTGATGTTGAGCCGCGAGTTGCGCCGCCGCTGCGTCCACTGGTCGCTGGCCGTCCCGGCCGGCGACGCCGCACCGCTGTGGTCGTTGTCGGGGCCGGCCAGCGCAGGCCTCGCCGTTTCTGCAGCAGCCGTGTCTGTGTGCGCGCCGGGGGCGCCGTCTCGCCTCTTGGCTGCAATCTGCCGGCGTTTGCGCCTGTCATCGTCGTCGTCGTCGTCGTCGTCCTCTTCGTCGTCATCGTCGCCGTCGTCGCCACGAGCGGCCGAGCGGGCCCCGCCATCGCGCAACGTCTCGCCGTCCGAGCCGGACGCCGCTGCCGGAGACCACGATGCCGCCTTGACACCGCCGCCCGTGCCGGCCGGCCCCTCGCGGTCGCGGTAGCGCCGCTTGTGCCGCTGCAGGCTGCCAATCTTGGGCCCCGGCTTCTTGGGCCGCAGGGGGTACTCGCACACCTGGCTGGTCTGGATGCACACGCTGCAGTGCGGCAGCGTGCGGTCGCACTTGACCTTGCGTCGGCGGCACAGCTGACACGCGATCCTGGTGATGCCCGGCGTGTCGGCGGTCGTGTCGGTGGTCGTGGCGGTCAGCATGGTCGTTGACGACGAGATGCTCCGATTTGATAAGCAAAGATCATGAGGCAGGCGCGAAGGAGAAAAAGGAAGGCGCGGGGCAAAGGGCAGAAGACCAAAGAGCAAAAGAGCAAAAGAGGGAAAGAGCGAAAGAGCAAAAAAGAAAAACGGGGAGGGAGACCGCGCTCAAGATACCCGGAAAAGGCTCGCCTCTCCACGTCCCGGCTCGTCAACACATGGGTGCCTCTGCAGACTCGACGGCGTCGATGCTGTGCAGCGCGTGAGGCCACGTTGGGGCAGCGGGAGGACGGGGCAGGAACGCGGGCGCACAGAACAAAAAGGGAAGGCATAGAAGAAGAAGCGGGAACAGAGGGCAGGAACGAACCAGGTTCTCCACGCTGCCCCGGATTGGCCCGTTTACCCCGCGGGGTTTCCGCGTTGTGGCGCGCGCTATTACCCCGGCAAAACGCATACCGACCCGGGCAACAATCTCCCGGCCGTTGAGCGGAGCGTCGCGACAACATGGCCGATGCCACTTGCAAGGCGCCCACTAGCGGCTGGCAGTGCCGAGGCGGCACTTGGCTCGGCCCATCTTCGGGGTTTGGTCTGGGGCGTTTTTTGTTTCTGGGAATTACGGGACATGACAGTCCGAAGTTTGTGCGGGCACCGGCAGACCGATAAGGATGTAGGATGCCAAACAGGAGCTTGCCTGGCGGAGAGCTTAGGAAGCGCAGGAGGCAGATCAAAATGAGAGGCGCTTTGGGAGGCCGCTTTGGAAGCGCTTTGGAGGCGCTGGAGGCGCTGAAGGCGCTCTGGGAACTGTCTATTCACTGGACACGCAAACAGCGCCCATCCGCCCCTCACTCGTAGTACACCTTGTTGATGAGCGTGCCGATCTGCTCAATCTCGACGCGCATGTCGTCGCCGTGCTGGAGCGCCAGCTTGGGCGTGCGCATAGCGCCGATGCCGGGCCCCGTGCCCGTCATGATGACGGTGCCGCGCTCCAGCGTCGTGCCCTGCGAGAGAAAGGCAATGGTCGTGGGAATGTCAAAGATCATTTCACTAGAGTGTTGTTTGTCAGCGCGGGCTGTCGCAAACGCCGGCCGGGAACGCGGGGCACGTACCTCGTGTTCGAGTCCTGCACCACGGCGCCGTTGAGGATGGCCTTGATGCCCAGCTTGTGCGGGTCCGCGACGGCCGCCGGCGCCACCAGCACGGGCCCGATCGGGCACGACGCGTCCAGGCCCTTGGAGAAGCACCACTGGCTGTTCTTGAACTGCTGCGCGCGCGCGCTCACGTCGTTGCTGGCCGTGTAGCCCAGCACGTACTCGAGCGCGCGGTCCGCGGGAATGTCGCGGCCCGTCTTGCCAATGACAAACGACAGCTCGGCCTCGTAGTCGCTCGTGCCGTCCTGCGCAATCTTGGGGATGTTGATGGCCGCCGGCGCCGGGCCCGCCAGCGCCGTGCGCGGCTTGATGAACAGCACCGGCGTGTCGGGGATGGGCATGTTGGCCTCCTTGGCGTGGTCGCGGTAGTTGAGGCCCATGCAGCGGATGATGGGCACCTGGTCAACACGCAGCGGCGCCAGCAGCGTGCCGATCGTCAGCACGCGGTCCGTCACCTCGCCGTGGAACACGTCGCCCGCAATGTGCCGCGCCGTGACCGTCTCGCCGCGCTCGAGCGCCAGCCCGAGATCCGGCACCTTGGCCGCGTCGATCTGGCCAAGGTGCTCCTGGCCGTCTTCCTTGGCCAGGAAGCGCACGAGGTGTGTCCAGGTCGGCGACATGATGGGATGCGGGGTTGCGGGGTGACGGGGGGGACGGGGTGCGACGGGGCGCGACGAGGGGACGGGGGGGCGACGAGGGGTTGTTTGGGGGGATGACAAGACGCTGGACGAGCTTTCTATATAGACGCAAAGGCGGTTTGGAGGAGCTGGTTTGGAACGGAAGATGGGAATTTCGAGTGGATATTGCGCGGCGAAGAAAAGACACGACAACGGCGGACGAATTTCGGAACAGCTGGGTGCCTGATTAAGTCAACCCCTGTCCGCGAAGCAGGCAGGCGAGCGCTCGTTAGGGTCTGATGCAATGGATCCGAAGGGGGGTAGAGCAAGGTGATACGAGGGTGCTGCAGTGAGATGGACAGAGAAGAGAAAGAGAGAAGAAAGAGAGAGGGAAAAAGAGAGAAGAAAGAGAGAGGGAAAAAAAGAGAAGAGAAAGAGAAAGAGGAAAGAAAAAGAGAAGAGAAAGAAAGAAAAGGACAAAAGAGAAAATACAAAAGACAAAAGGACAAGACGACAGAGACCGACACGATGAGATACACCAGCGCGCAGCTCGGCAAATGCAATGGAACAGAGTTTCACCGCCGGACTATAGTACTGCATGCAGCCGGCAGTCTGCGCCCACGGCCTGGAAATAGAAAACCGCATATCCGCCCGGCGCTATAGCCGAGACCGGACGAAACCCGACTCCGGCACGGGGAAGCAGAGACGGCAGGAAAATAATTCAAATGCTCATTTGCAATTCGACGAGACAGGTGCACAAGAGACAACCTGGCGCGACGGCAGCGCTTCTCCTATTCCTCTCCACCCGCAGCAGAACGGATTGGTAAGGTCCTGCCAACGAATACTATAGTACGCAGCAAACAGTCACAATGTTGCGTGCAGCAGATGCAGCGGCAGCGGTGTGCAGCCTGAAAGGAGTCCGTTATACAATTATAGTAGTAAGGCAAAAAAAATAATGAAAAATAAGAATAAAAACAATAAAGATTGCTGCAGCCCGTAGACGCGCCAAAGATGAACTGCGCGCCACCGGATAACGAGGGCGGTCTGGAGGCAGGGCAGCGCACCCTACTCATTGGAACATGAAAATGAAAAGATGCAGCATAGGAATGTTTTATATTAGCCTCTCGGTGATAGACAGCAAACAACAGCACCGTGCTCCTTCCATTCCGAAAGAGGTGTACGGCGTTGCCTTGTTGCTATGCTGTGGCGGGAAATGGGAAAGAAAAAAGGACGACGAGGCGGATGACGAGACAAAGATGCCGGCACAGAATATACTCTTGTTGATTGAAGCTACACCCTCGTAGTTGTTCACCCTGGTTGTCCCTAGTTGAACACGCCCTCGGTGTCCTCGTTCTGCGCCCACACCTTGCGCAGATTCATCGTCTTGATCAGCCAGCCGCCGACGGCCTCGGGCGCGTCGCTGCGCGCAAACGTAAACTTGTAGTGGCCGCCAAAGGCGTGGTGCTCGTGCGGCTTGGCCGTGTCCTTGGTGGCGGCGAACCACAGGTAGCACGTGCCGCTGGCCGTGGTGCCGTCGGCGCCGAGCACAAACTCCATGTTGGTCATGCTGTGCTGCAGGCCCTGGAAGCGGTCCTCGACGCTGGCGGCCTTTTCGATGGCGTCGCGACCCGCCGTCAGGCCCCAGCCGTCGTAGCACAGGGTGCCGTCCTCGACAAACGTCTCGGCAAAGGCGCGCCACTGGTGGGCGTCGGCGACATTGCAGTAGCGGTTGAGAAGCGACGCGAGCGCCTGCTTGTCCTCGAGCACGCGCAGGCGGCGCTGGACGTCGGCCAGGACGGCGGCAGTGTCGGTCATTGTGAGGACGGGCAAAGAAGAGACGTGGGCAGAGTAGAACGGTGCGTGTGGATGGGGGGCGAGGGAGATGGGAGGCGAGCGCAAACGCAACACGAGCTGGACGGTAGGGATGAAAGGGAAATGGGAAATGGACGAGCGTGTCCGGACAGGTCTCGGCGCGTCGTTTTGTAGGCATCCTGGACCACGGACAGCCTCCTCAACAAGATCTCGATGAAGACGAGCCTGGCCTCTTCGTTTTGTCTCCGGGCGCAGCGAGAGGGCTGTCTCGTGTCGCAGCCAGCGCCGTGGTTGCCACACTCCTCGGAAAGGGCGGACAGACTTCCCCGCACCGAGCCTTGTCGTGCTCGCCCGGAGGCCGGGACGGACATCCGGAGAAGCCCCGGGGTTACGAAACAGCGTGAGCACGCTGACCGGCCAGCAGAGGCTCTTTCTCTTGTCTCGGCCGCCTTGAGGGAGAGAATGAAACAGGGAATGATTGTAGTGATGTCCTTCATCCATACACGTTGCGAGGAAACACAACGTCGGCCTGCTCGAAGCAACCAATCAACTTAGACAATAGAAAAGCGGGGCCGATGATAAGGCCAGGTGTGGGTCTATGATCATGTGACCATAACGGCCGACCGTAACCTGAAAATCGCCCTCGCTCTGCGCCAAGGATTCTTATCTAGCCAACGAGGTAAACGAGCGCTCTTGACAACACACCAACATCGTTACCACCCAACAATCCATCCAATACGAGGACGCGCCATTCTGTGCTTGGAAATCGGGGCCGTTCTGCTCGTCCATGCATGTGCATGGCCCAGACGCCGACAAGTTGGAGCTGCCTTTGGGGATGCATCCTCGACGAGGCCGAAACAGCGTGCTGCTGAGCGACTGCTGGACACACCCGCCGCCTTTGACAACCACGTGGCCGGGCCGAGCTGGCAAAGTACGACGAGGGGCAGCACGGCGAGGCGAGAGCGGCGACCTTTTCGTCTGACGTTTTTCTGACAAGGATACGTTTGTGCGTTTGTTTATTTATTGATATGAAAACAAGGAATCTGCTCTCGTCTCCTACGACATACGTCGCACGCAGCATCCGCCGTCTGCTCTGCAGATGGGAATGCGCGTGTACCTGGACAGCGCGCGTCGCTAATGAACGTCGTTCGGAGGCAGCACGCTTGTCCCTTTTGGGCTAGTTAAGTGGACTGCTCCGCCGCAGTACTAAAACTTAATAACCTTATCACCACCTAGCAAGGCTGACCATTGGGCAGACGAGACGCAGGCAACCAGCGAGAAGCAGCGGACGCCCGCGAGACGTGTTTGTGGACGTAGCCTGCGGACGAGAACATGTATATTTGTCGTCTCCCGCGGCGTCGAAAAGCCACCGCCGCCCACGCCCTGCATCACCGCCCGTGCTCTCACTCTCCTCTTTTTCATCTTCGCCAACACAGCCAACATCGCCCATGGCAGACGGCGACAGCCTGCCCGCGTACGCGGCGCTCGACGAGGACGGCATGGCCGCGTGGATCGACCGTATGGCCGCGCGCGCCGACGAGCTGCGCCTGCCTCTGACGCACCCGTACTATAACAGGGGCATTCTCTGGACCAAGCGGGACGGCGTCACGACCGGCCGCAAGTGGTCGCGCACCGTCTACGCGCCCGCCGCACCGGCAGAGACGCCAGAAGAAGCGGCCGCCGAGGCCGCGGCCGTGGCAGCGGCGGAGCGGGCGGCCGACATCCTGATGGACCAGAAGATGATCATTGAGCGCTTCTTCCAGCTGGTGCGCCTCGGCCAGACGGGCACGGTGGCGCTCTTTGTGCAAAAGGGGCTCGTCAGCCCCGACGTCACGGACGGCCAGGGGTATGACGACGGCTTCGGGCAGCAGTACGCATCCGACGACGAGGAGGACGAGGAGGACGACGAGGACGGAAACAGGACGGCCCGGCGCCGATGGTGGGCGCGCAAGAGGACGGCGGCACGGCGGGCGCGGCAGCCGGCGCGGGTGCCGCCGCTGACGTCGGCGAACCGCGGCGACCCGGACAACGGCGCGACGGCGCTGCTGACGGCGGTGGACGCGGGCGACGCGGCGATGGCACGCGTGCTGGTGCACCTGGGCGCCGACATCAACCGCATGGCGCGGCCGCCGGACCTGCGGCGCCTGGAGGACGTGGCGCCGGCGCAGCGGCCGGCGTTCCGGCACGGGCGCGACGACGCGCTCGACATGCGCGTGCGGCGCACGCCGCTGATGCTGGCGGCGGCGCAGGGCCGCACGGCGCTGGCGCGGCTGTTTTTCGAGGAGCTGGGCGCCGACGACGGCCTGGTGGCGCCCGACGGCTACAGCGCGCTGCGGCTGGCGGCGCGCGCGCGCCACCGCGACGTTGTGGCGCTGCTGCCGGCGCGTCGCGGCGGCGGCTGGCGGCGCTTCCGCACGCGCCACGGGCGCGCCATGCAGCGCGTCGCCGCGGCGGCCGGCCGCATCGCCTGGTTCGCCGCCACGCTCGCCAAGGCGGTCTTTTGGCACGCGCCACGCCTGCTGCTGTACCACGGCCCAAAGCACCTCGTCGTCCTGCCGCTCGGCCGCCTCGCCGCCCTGGCGTGGCGCCGCCGCCGCGACATCCTGCCCGCCGCCGCCCGCTGGCTCGCCGCGCTGCCGCAGCACGCCGCCGCTGCCGCGCGCGCCCTCGCCGAGCTCGCCGGCGCCCTCGCCCGCGGCCTCGTCCGCCTCGCCGCCCGCCTGCCGCGCGCCCTCGCCATCGCCCGCCAGTGGCTCGTCGCCTCGCTGCGCACCCTCGGCGGCGCGCTCGCCCACGCCGCCGGCCGCGCCGCCTCGGCCGTCCACACCGCCGCCGCCGCCGTCCTCGGCTTGGTGCGCGGCATCACCTGGGCCGACGTGGTGCGCGGCGCCGCGGCCGCCGCCCACGCCCTCTTCGTCGGCCTGCCCCGCGCGCTGTGGACCTGCGCCCAGCTGCTCGGCCGCGCCGCCCTGGCGGCCCTCGAGACCGTCGCGGGCATCCTTGGCGTCGCCGTCTACCTGGTCGGCCTGGCCGTCTTCCACACCGTCGCCTATGTGCCGCGGCAGGTCGGCAAGATCCTCCAGGCCGTCGGCAGCAGCATCGCGGCCGCGCTCCACGAGGCAGTCGTGTGGATCAATCCCAAGAGCGTTGCATAGGCGTGCTTTTCCTCGTGGGTTTAGGGAAAGGAAAAGATATGCAAAGGTTTTATAATATATTACACTATATATATATATATATATCCACACAGTGCAGAGCCCAGTTGGGAGTATTAGATACTGTAAGTGCTCTACCAGTCTTATTACGAAAAGGCCCGTCCCCTGTGCACCTCCCTTGCTCCCCTAAAAGCCGTAGCGGTACGGCGGGTTGAGGCCGTCGTTGACCTCGATGGTGTCCTGGTAGTAGCTCGGGTTCTGGCTGTGCTCCCACGTCTTGCGCACGCTCTCGGCGACGCGGCGGCCGTGGTGCTCCAGACACAGGTTGGGCTTGGGGTAGACGGGGAACTTGGCGGCCGAGTTGAAGACGCCGTCGTACGACTGGTTGTAGTAGTGGCGGGCCAGGTCGGACGGGCGGTACGTGCGCGCGCGGTCGCCGGTGCGGTCGGCCACGACCTGGTAGACGTTGGCGCCGACGTCCCAGCGGCCGAGCGTGGGCAGGCCCCAGTTGGCCTCGACGGTGGCGATCTCGCTGTAGTGGTTGTAAAAGGTGCTGTCGGTGGTGCCCACGAGGTGGCGCGGCACGGCGTCGCCCAGCAGGATGCCCAGGATCTGGTTCTGGATGCCGTAGCTGGCGTTCTCGTCAAAGGTGATGAGCACGAGCGTGTTGTCCATGAAGCGCCGGTCGTTGAGCAGCGGCTCGACAAAGCTGCGCGTCCACGCTCCCGCCGTGGTCACCGACGTGTCGTGGCCGTCCGACGTCATGTTGGGCGTGATGAACATCCACTGCGGCAGCGTGCCGGCGGCCAGGTCCTCGTAGAACATGGTCAGGTTCTTGATCTGCGCCAGCCGGTCGAGGCTCTCCGTGTTCTTGTCGTAGATAATGGCCGGGTTGTGCTTGCGCACGTAGTCGTTGGCCTTTGTCTTTTGGTTGACCCACGCAAAGCCCTCGAAGCCGCTGTACGGCATGTCCTCCTGGTACTCGCCCCAGCTGATGCCGGCCTCCTCGAGCAGGTCGATGACCGTGCTGACGTTGCTATTGATAAAGTCGAAGCTGTCGTCGTTCATGCCAAAGTAGTCGCCGCCAATGGCCGCCACGTAGTTGGGCTCCGACGGGTGCGTCACGGCAAAGTTGTTGGACAGCGTGATGCCCTTTTTGGCGAGGAAAGCCAGGTTGGCTGGCGGTCAGCGGAAGGTTGGGGGGAGAGGAGAGAGAGAGAGAGGGGGGGGGGGGGAGGGGGGACCTACGATCAGCGGCAGCCAGGGCGTAGTTGGTGTTCTCCAGCCAGATAATGGCAATGCGGTCAAAGGCCTTGCCCTTGACGTGGCTGGTCGGCGACCGCGTCTTGGCCGTGGCCGCAGCCGACTGCACGGCGGCCGTCGACGTGGCCGTGTACTGGACCGAGGCCGCAATGGCGGCGCCCGAGACGGACGTCGCCGCGGCGAGGAGGAGCGTGGCAGAGGCGCGCATGACGACGTGGGGGAGGGGGGGAGAAGGAGAGAAGGGGAGGTGAGGAGGTGAGGTGAGGAGGGAGGAGGGAGGAGAGAAGGAGCGCTGATCGTCTGCAGCGCGGGTAGCCATGCGTTTATAGACGGCCGGAGAGGCGGGCCATGTGTCGCTGTGGCCCGCAAGCGAAACAAAAAGCGGGCTTGGCCGAAAAAGACACCGACACAGCAGACAAGCGGCTCACATCCCGGCTCGCCAAGACTCGCGGTTGCCGACAAACACTTGGGTCCTGCTCGCAGCTGGCGCATGTGGAATAAGCAGGCGGCTCATTGGCCAGACGCTCTCGAGCTTGCCATGTCGTTCTCGACGTCCCCACCGGCCGCCCTCGTGCTTGGAAATCCGCCTATTTCACAGGACAGCTTGTCGTTTTTCTTTCTCTGAAGAAGCTTCTTTTCATCTGGCCAGGGTCCACAACCACTTGCTCAGAGTCGTCATGCCGGGAAGCAATCTGTCTTGTGCAGGCCGGCCGTGCGTTCAGAGACACTCAAGTACGGACGTGCCTCGGACAGAACAATGTCGTCCCCAGACAGAACAACCTCCTCTGCAGCTGCGATATTGCACCAACCGTTTCCAATCCAGACGATGCCATTCGCCAGACGTCCTGCATTCTCCAGACTATTTTTTCGTCTTCCCACCGCATCCACCACATGGCCGTCAGCTCTGCACGCACATGGGATGCCAGCACGAGGTGCCTCTTCGAATACAGAGGTGGTTCCTGGCTAGCGCGCCGATCTCCGTGCCTTTTCGACGGCCGGCCTCGTCGTTGTCGATTTGCCGTCCTCTGGTTGGACCGCACTTACACGTGGTGCTGGTGCGGTTGCCGTATTGGTCGATAAATGTGGGGCACCCGCCGGCGACTATGATGCCGTGATGCGTCTTTTACGTCTCTCGCTGTACTCTGCCAATATACTCGTACATTTCCCCAAAGACGCAGCTGTCATCCGATGTTTGTCAAAGAGCGCCCACGTCTGAGAAGAAACGTGCCGGTTGAGGCCAGCGGTGCAGAACATGGGCCCGGAAAGGCAGGAGCGTCGTTTGCGCGAGGAAGTTGCATTCGGGTGTAGCGTGCTTATGTAACGCATTGTCGAGCTTGCCGCACGCACAGTGTGTTCTGAGTGCCGACATCACTGTCGGGTTTGCCCCGTGGCGCGCGTACGCGCGTAAACGCACCAGGCGTTGGTCTTGCGCATCACTTTCAATCATCGTCTTTGCAGTTCACAACGAAAATGCACGCCTCCTTGTCCGCTGCCGTCGTCGCCATGCCATTTGTTGGCCGGTCGTTTTCGCACGGTGGTCATGGCACCTGCCGCTTTTGGTGCAGGCAGCGCAAAGATAACTGCAAACACGTGATTAGCCATCCGCAGCAGAGCGTCGCTGGAGGCATCCATCTGCCACGCAGCGCACGGTAGGCCGCACGGTAGGCCATCCGCAAGCAACACAATGTCGACAAGCACGGCCTGCAGGGCCGGGGACCGGAAACACAGCGGGATCCGGCCGCGCCTCGTCCTGCACGGCGGCGCCGGCAACATCTCCCGCGCCACGCTGACGCCCGAGCGGCGAGCGGCCTACCGGGCGGCGCTGCACGAGATTGTCACGCGCACCGACGAGTACATGGGCGCGCCGGCGCGGCCGAGCGCCCTCGAGACGGCCACGTTTGCCGTGGCGCTGCTCGAGGACTGCCCGCTCTTCAACAGCGGCCGCGGCGCCGTCTTTACGCGCGACGGCATCAACGAGCTCGAGGCAAGCGTCATGGTGTCGCGGGGCCGCGCGAAGCGCGGCGTCGGCGTCATGGGGCTGCGGCGCGTGCGGAATCCGATCCGGCTGGCGCGGCGGATGCTCGAAGAGGGCGACCGCGATCTGCGGCCGGGGGGCGGGCACGCCCACGCCGGTGCCCCCGGCGCCCCCGGCTCGGCGCCCAACGTGGACGCCGGCGCGCAGGGCCACACGCAGATCTACGGCGCGGCGGCCGAGGCGCTGGCCGCGGCGTACGGCCTGCCGCTGGTGGACCCGTCCTACTTTTTCACGCAGGCGCGCTGGGACGAGCACGTGCGGGCGCTGGAGCGCGAGAAGACGCCCGGCGGCGGCGTGGCCACGTGGTCGGCGTCCGAGTATCTCCCGCAGGGCACCTGCGGGGCCGTCGCGCTGGACGCCGACGGCGTCGTCTGCTGCGCGACGAGCACGGGCGGCCTGACCAACAAGCTGACGGGGCGCGTGGGGGACACGCCCGTCGTCGGCGCCGGGTCGTGGGCCGGCACCTGGGCCGAGGCCGGCGACCCCACCGGGCCGTGCGGCGCTGCCGCCGCCGCCGTCCCCGGCGGGCAGTCCGGGCCCGCCGTCGCGCTGTCCCGCGCGCTCTGCCGTCTGCTGGCAGACTGCCTGCCCGTCCCGACGACGCTCTATTACGCGCCGCTGCCGTCCGCGCCGCCGCCCGCGACAACAACGGTCCGCTCCGTGGCCCTGTCGGGCACGGGCAACGGCGACTCCTTTCTACGCGTGAGCGCGGCGCACACCGTCGCCGCCATGGCCCAGTACCGCCCCGTGTCGTCGGCCGTGGCACTGCGCGCCGTGGCCGGCCCCGGCGGTCTCCTGCAGAGCAGCGCCGGCGACCGCTGGGGCCTGGCCGGCGAGGGCGAGGGCGGGTTTGTTGGCATCGAGTGTGTCGAGGTCCAGGGCGAAGGCGGCGGCGGCGGCGTGCGCGCGGCGATCCTGCAGGACCTCAACTGCGGCGGCATGTTCCGCGCCTGGATCGACGACGCGGGCCAGGCCCAGGTGCGCATTTTCCGGGACGAGTAGAGGAGGCGTGCAACGCGTGCAACGCGTGCAGATACGCGTGCCAACGCCCAGCGCCTTGTCGTTTGTGTGGTGTTTGTTTGTGTTTGTTTTGTCTCTGTCTGCATTGCATTCCGGCGTGATCGACAAAGGAAAGAGTTGGCCGTCGGCCATTTCTGGCAGATCGGCCTGTCTGACCATTTTCCCGTGTCTTGGTGCTCGTAAAGCGTCGTATTTGAACACGGGCAATACAGTCCGTAATAGTGGGGGTTCGCACCTGCCGCAATGGGCTTTGGCGGCCGTTGCGCCAACGACGTCGGGGCCGGTGGCTCCCGCGCACAAAAGTACCAGACCCTGCGGAGGAAGGAGCAGCCAGGAAACGTCCCTGAATCGACGCCAGCCATCCATCATCGATTCCTGTGCTCGGTTTCGCGCGGTTTGAGCTCTTTTGGCCTTACGAGCTCGTTCCGCCGCGTCTGCCGGCGTCGATTTGCAAGATACGAAGGCGTATTTTTTGTCTTGGCCTCATTTCGCCCCTACCGTGCGCGGCACTAGCAGTCTGCCTGTTGAGGCTCTACCGCACCCGTATCTTTTTTAATTTTAAATGTTGTTTTCTGGGGCTTTTCTGGGTCAGATCTCAGCCTGCCCGCGCTGGTCTCGCGCTGGTTCGCGCTGGTTCACGCTGCTCCTCGTATTCCCCGATAGCGTCGTAGGTCCGGTTTTCACGTTCGTGTTCGGGCGCTGTTGTTTTCTATTTTTACGAGACGTCTGCTGTTCTCCTTTCCTTTACTTTGCCGATGCTTTCTTCGCGTTCTCGTGGCTTTTTCTTGCTCTTCTTGTCTTTTTGTCTTCTTGTCAACTTTTGCATCGCTCGTTGGCCGTCGTTGCCGGCCGTTCCGTCACTCGCTACTCCTTTCGACTCTTCTCGCCGTTCTCTTTTTGTCTTTTTGTCGCCATTCTTCCTCTTTTGCTTGTCTCTTAGTCTTGAGTTTGACCGTTCCAATCGTCTTTCTCGTCTTTCTTCAGGCCGTTCCTTGAAGTCACTGCTTTCCTCGATCCTTTGGTCTTTCAGTCTTTCTCATTTGCATTCTCAGTCTCAAGTTTTCTTTCCAGCAACTTGTCTCCGGACGCACATTCGCAACAATCCGCTAATCGCTTAATCCGCTAATCCGCTAATCCCCTGATCGCCTCACCACTTCTTCGAACTGCTTCGCTCGTCATGCTCCCCTCGGCGCTCGCCCTGCTGGGCTTTGCAGCAGCCGCCCAGGCGGCCGTCCAGTTCCTGGTGCGCTCCACGCCGCCCTATCTCTGCAATTTCCGTCTGCTGACAGCGTCCAGGGCGTCGCCATGACCGGCATCGACTTTGGCTGCGACATTGATGTAAGCGCCCCACTCCCCGATACGAGCCGCGCCGGCCCAGCCGCCGGCCAATCAGAGCACAGGAAACAACGCCCGCTAACGCCGCTGCCTCGCAGGGCTACTGTCCGCTGTCCACGGCGACGCTGCCGCTCACGGAACTGGGCCACGCCGACGGCGGCGGGCAGATGAAGCACTTTGTCGACGACGACGGCGTCAACATGTTCCGGCTGCCGACGTCGTGGCAGTTTCTGATCGCCAGCGACACGCAGGTCAGCGCCACGCTGGACGAGACCAACGCCGGCCGCTACGACCTGTTTGTGCAGACGTGCCTGGCCACGGGCGCGTACTGCATGCTGGACGTGCACAACTTTGCGCGGTTCAACGGCGGCATTGTGGGCCAGGGCGGCCCGTCGGACGACGTGTTTGTGGCCGTGTGGACGGCGCTGGCGACCAAGTACGCCGACGAGCCGCGCGTGGTGTTTGAGATTGCCAACGAGCCGCACGACCTGGACCTGGCGCTGTGGGTGCAGACGTGCCAAAAGGTGGTCACGGCCATCCGCGGCGCCGGCGCCACCACGCAGATGATCCTGCTGCCGGGCACCAACTTTGACAGCGCGGCCACGCTGGTGACGACGGGCGGCGCCGACGCGCTGCTGGCCATCACCAACCCCGACGGCAGCACGACTGGGCTGTATCTCGACATCCACAAGTACCTCGACAACAACAACGCGGGCCAGGACGCGGCGTGCACGACAGACAACGTCGGCAACTTTTCCGTCGTCGCCGACTACCTGCGCCGCAAGAAGCGCCAGGGCCTCGTGTCCGAGACGGGCGCGTCGGCGTCGGCGTCGTGCCTCGCCGACTTTTGCACGCAAAACGCCTACCTCAACGCCAACGACGACGTCTTTATCGGCTACGTCGGCTGGGCCGCCGGCCAGTTCGACGCGTCCTACGTGCTGAGCCTGACGCCCACCCAGCAGCCCGACGGCAGCTGGACCGACAACCAGCTGTTTTCCGAGTGCGTGCTGGCGCCCTACCGCAAGGCCGGCGGGCCGCTGCCCTCGAGCGCGGCCGCCACAAAGACGACGGCCGCGACAAGGACAGCCACGACAAAGACGGCCGCGTCCAAGACGGCCACGCAGCCGGCCGCCGCCGCGTCCTCCTCGTCGGCCGCCGGCTCCGACTTCAAATGGGGCGGCGCCAAGGGCGGCACAAACGCCTCGTCCACCACAACCGTCCTGGCCTCGGCGCCGGCGGCCACCAACGGCGCGCCTGCGCAGGCCGTGCGCGTGGCCAGGAACCTCGCGGCGGCCGTCGCCGTCGGAGCGGCGCTTTTCTGACGGGCGGTGCCCGGTGTATATACACATACGAGTACTATATTCTACATATATTGTCTAACGTCGTCCTGTCCCCCCCACGCAACGGCTACGCCCCGCGCACGGCGGCCGGCACCCGCCCCTGCCGCGTCCAGATGTTCAGGCCCACCTTCTCGCCGCCGGCCACGGGCAGCCCGGCGTGCAGCGTGCGGGGGTCGCCGACGCCGTCCCGGCCCGGCACCAGATTGTCCCAGTAGACGGCGTTGCCCGCGATCGGCCGGAACGTCACGCCGCGCGCCCACGGCTCGTCGCAGTCGAGCACGCGGCACCACGCGCGGGACGCCGGCGGCGCGGTGAGCAGCGGGAAGTTGGTGCCGCCGCCGCGCAGCGGCCCGCCGCCCTCCTCCTCCGACGCGTTGCTCGCGTGCACATAGGCAAAGAAGCTGCTCGCGCGGTTGCCGCCCAGCGGCGCCGCCGCGTGCACGGCGTCTGTGAACCAGTCCGTGTGGTAGTGGTAGTGCTGCCCGGCGCCGTACCGCACCAGCTGCAGCGGCTCCAGGCGCTGCGCGTCGCCGGCGGCCAGCAGGCCCTGGAAGCGCAGCGCCCGCGCCTCGATGCACCGCACCACCGCGTCCCGCGCCACGCTGGCCGACTGCGACGTGCGCACCGCGTGCACCGCGCGCCCGTCGGCCGTGCTCGCGTCCGCCACGGCCGAGTCGCCAAACGTGTCGGCCGCCGCGGCCCGCAGATGCGCGCGCTCGGCCTCCGTCACGAAGCCCTCGAGGTAGACGACGAGCGGCGATGACGAGACGAGCCGCGCCTCGTACGGCGGGTGCGCGCAGCCGTCGGCGTCGTCGGACAGGAGCGCCTGCGTCGCGGCCCGGGCGGCCACGGAGAGAAGCGCACAGAGGGGGGCTGCTGGGCGCATGGTCGTGTCGTCTGCCTGTACTGGAAGTGGACTGACACGAGAGTATGTGATGAAGAGAACAGTACTAGTAGCTTTTCACTCTAATAGAATATTTGAAACACCTTGACGTCGCCGTCATGAAACGCCATGCCCCGTGCTGCGCACAGATCGCCGCCAGGGGCTGCTGACAGACAACGACACAACATGCTGACAGGAGCATGTTCTCTTTGAACAACTTGACCACAGCATCTAGGCCGCGCCATCATGAAAGAACTCGCCAGAACAGCGCTCTTGGCTCTTGCTGCTTCGCCGGCTGCAGCATGGAGCCACGTCTCCGAGGCCGGCTTCCACCAGGCCCGCAGGAGCAATGGCCAGACACTTGTGGCGTGTGAGTCGGCTGCGCGCTCCCTCCGCCGCCCAGGCACAAGGCAGGACAGCATTGCTAACAAGCACGACGGCGTGGAACAGTCATCCATGTGCGTTCTCTCGTATTCCGACCAAAAAAAGCTCACTTGACCGCGGCTGACAGCCCCAGCCCGCACTGTACGTCCCGCAGGCGGAAGGCGCTCCTGCGCGCCTTCCTGGCAAGGCAAGAACAGACTGACAAAACAAGAGACGCGTGCCGCCAGCTCGACGCTGAATGGGCATCCATCACACCCCCTCCCGGCACGGCCTTGGCCAGCATCGACTGCACCGCCGACGGCCGGCTCTGCGATGAGCTCGACGTCGCCTCCTACCCCGCCATCCGCCTCTTTTACAGAGACGACCGCGTCCAGCGGTACCGGGGGCCGCGCGAGGCGCCAGAGTAGGTCTGCCCTGTCCTGCCTCTCTGCCTCTCTGCCTCTCTGCCTCTCTGCCTCTCTGCCTCTCTGCCTCTCTGCCTCTCTGCCTCTCTGCCTCTCTGCCTCTCTGCCTCTCTGCCTCTCTGCCTCTCTGCCTC
>JADHKR010000051.1:107382-199430 GCA_019925305.1 Sporothrix cf. nigrograna
TCTGCTTCTCCTCTGACGGCCAGCATCGACGCATTTCTTCGCAGGACGTCGCGGCCCCCCGTCTCGTACGTCAACGACGGCAACGTCTCGTCCCTCCTGGCCGCGGACGACGTCGTCTTTGTCGCCCGCTACGGCAGCGACGACAGCACCCTGCCCGGGCGGTTTGAGCAGCTGGCCCGCGCCTATGCAGACCGCTACTCGTTTGCCGTGCACACGGCCCCCGGCCGGGCCAGCGTGCCGCCGGCCTCGTCCGTGACCTGCCACCGTCCGCACGGCGCGCTGGTCCGGTCGGGCGCCGAGCTGGCTGCCGCCACCACCGCCCTCGACGCCCTCCTGGCGCTGTGCACCGAGCCTCTGGTGGTCGAGCTTTCCCGCCGCAACGAGCTGCACTACACGGGCCTCGGCAAGAGCCTCGTGCACTTTTTGTACAGGACGCCCGCCGAGCGCCGCGCGTACGCCAGGGCCGTCCAGGGCCTGGCCCAGACGTACGGCGAGTATCTCGTGTTTACGACCGTCGACCTCGCCGAGTACGGCGACGCCATGGCGGCGATGCTGGGGCTGCACCGCGCCGTGCAAGACGACACGCAGCCGCTGCTGGCGGTCCAGAATCCAAACAACGGCGACGTGTTTCCATTCCAGGGAAGAGGGACGGCCCTCAGCGCGCCGGTCGTGGAGCGCTTCTTGGTGGACATTATCCAAGGCGTCGTGCCGCCCTGGCGGCCTGGCAGCGGCAATGGACACGACGAGCTGTAGACGGGAGGCATGAAACGGCCGTCGTGCGCCTTTCTTCTGTTTCGGTTCTGGCGTCCTATTACGAGCACGCTGTGCTGCGCATCCGTTTGCTCTTGCCTCGTTCGGCAAACGCACCTGCCGCGTCGCTTCCGGCGGGCGCGGACGGGTAGGGCTGCTCATACAGGCGCGCTGCAGGAAGGAGCGACCATGACGAGCAGACAGTGCCGACAATTTCGTTCACTTTGTATCACCACCGTATACTCGCCTGACAATGTGTAAATGGGAGATGGTCTGTCAGTTCTCCGTGCTGCTTTTAGTTCGAAACCCATTGGGCCGCACAAACTCGTCTGGTCTGACCGTACGACTTTGCCGATCTTGCTGCATCCAGCACGCGATGCAGTCTTGCCCCATGCGGAGAGAAGAGGAAAAAGACAGAGGGCGGGGAGCGAGGGCTCGCGGTTCGCAAGACCTGTTTCTTTAGGGACTGGCGTGCATCGGCAGGGGCTGGAGCGCTACAAAGAAAACGTGGAGGCGACGGTTGTCGCGCGCGTGGTCCTTTTGCTTTGACTCGTACGTAGCTTTCGCCAGTCCGAGAAAACAAAGCGCTCGTAATATGGTGGACCCCGTGAAAGAGCAATGCAACTCTGCTCCGGACGTGCAACTCTCATAGCCACCTCCCGCTCCTCATTTCCCCGTCCGAGCGTGTTTGCAAAATGCGGGAGGCCGTTGCTACCCCTGCCAACAAAGGAGATGGTCGTTTTCCTGTTTTCAGTCAAAGACCAAGCACAAATGCACGTACTCCAAATTCGGCCCAGGAGAAGAGACAGCTCGGTTTCTCGTCTCTGCCGTTGCACTGCGCGTGTGTGCTGCCTTGTTCGGCTAGCCAATGGCAAGTGGGCGGCTGCATACGGCCTGGGCAGAGCGGTGTCGGCTCTGCAGCGAGCACAAGCCCGGGATCGCGGAAGAGCGTAATATCAGGGGATGCCGAGGATCGCCTCACAAGCTGCCGGCAGCCACGGGGAACGAGCTCGTCCTGGAATAGAGAAGAAAAAGGCAAAAAGGGCAAGGGGCCAACAAAGCAAAATCCCAAACGACAATGGGTCGAAATTCAAGCACAGCCGGATCTTCCACGCAGTCCAGGACAGCCAGAAACCCCTCATTCTTGTCGCATTCGCCATGGCTGGATGGCTCAGTTCCATTGCCTCCTCGCCGTTTGGACTCTGCACTGTGCCGCCTTCCCCTCACGGCGAGCCACTCGCATTTCGCTGCAGGCCACCCTTGTATTTTGGCCGGGTCTAACTGCTTCTTGTTTTTTTTCATGTTTCTTTTTTTTTCCTTTTTTTTGGCAGCGGCTGGTTCTGTCGCATTCTGGGTTTCTCGGTCGTTGTCGTTCGGTTCTGCGCCTGTATCCTGCGTCTGCATCTCGTCACGCTGTCCTTTTCGCCGCGTCTTCTCTTTCCGCAGCCAAACAAAAGCCTGCCCGTCCCCCTGTCGCGTGTTTGCTTGACTTTGATTTGCAGGCCTGTCCATGTTGCAGCCGAGGTGGGACAAGAAGAGCACTCTGTTCTCAGTTCCCAGTGTCGACTCTCTCCCCCTTCTTCAACAGGGCCGCCAAACGAAGCGGCTGCGCGCGCAAACCTGCGACAAGACTAGGCCCTGCCGTGGCTCGCGCGAAGAAAACAGAAACACAAAGTCACCTTCTGGTGAGAAACGAGAAACGAGGCGGGACAAGGCCGGCCAGGGTAACGGTACAGCCGTCTGTGCCTGCATCCGCGTCTGTGCTTGTACTTGTGCTCGGAAAAAGAAAACAGACGAAAGCGGGACACTTGAACGACACAAGTAGGGCCGTCCTCGCTGTTGCACCGTCAGCAGCAGCAGCAGCCAGCCCATCCCCGTCAACGTCAGCGACAACGACAACGACAACGACACCAACCCGCCATACGCCATGGACTGGATGTAAGTGCCTGTCCTTTCTCTCTCTCTCTCTCTCTCTCTGTTCGTCCACTCACCGACAGCTCCATCACCACGGGCTGCTTTGCCACGAGCAGCGCCATCACCCAGACGGCGCTCGCCCTCAACCGCTTCGTTCGCGACGTGCGCGAGTCCCGCGCCGACCTCGCGCGGCTCTCAGCCGAGCTGCACGCCCTCGGCGGCGTACTGGACCTGCTCAAAGACGATGCCGCGTCCTCGTCGTTCCCGGCCGACCTGATCTTGCAGACGCCTGCTGTCGTCGCCGGCAGTGGGGCCGTTGTTGCCGGCTTGGCCAAGGTCTTTGACGACACCGCCGACGCTGCCGCGAAGCGCGCACGCTGGCAGGCCATGAGCCAGCAGGTGGACACATCACGCGGTGTCTTGGAAGTGTACCGCCTCGCGCTCGGCCTGGCCCTCGATCTGGTGGCCTTGTAAGCCCCGGCTTCCTTGTTGTCCGGTGTGTAGTTTGTTTGTTTTTGTTGTGGCTGACATCTTGCCTCCAGAGCGTCCGCCAGACAGACACACTCCCGCAGCGGTACGCCCATTGCGAGGGTGGATGCCCAGGCCAGAGACCTGGAGTGCGTCCTGGCCGAGGTTGGCCACCTGCGCACCCGTGTCGGCAGCGACCTCGCCGAGAAAGATGCCACCTCTGTGCTGCAAAGCTACTTGGATGTGCTGAAGCAGCACGCCAATGCCACCCTCGACGACGCCCAAAAGGATCGAGAACCGGAGCCGGAGCCGCGTCTGGAAGCAGAGCCGGAGCTCAATATCGGTGTCGAGGCAGGGCCGGATGTCGACAGCGGTCTTGATGAAGCCGGCGCCTCGCCTCTCGAACCGCCGTATGCCGTGCATCAAGACGCCGCTTCGCCAATCGGAAAAGCGCCTGACAGCGCTGTGGCGATGGATGACGAGGCTGAGGTCGACGCCGACGTCGGCGCCGAGGCCGAGGCCGAGAGAGGGGGCAGCAGAGAAACCGAGACGGCGGCCCAATCCCCGCAAAGCCAAGAAGAAGGGCGCCGTGTGGAAGTGCCGACAGCCGCGCCATCTTCGCACAGCCTTCCTCGCCAACGCTCAATATCGCCGCCACCACCGCCTCCCCCGCCACCGCGCGGTCGGATTCGAGGACCTGCGTTGCTGCCGTCGTGCGAGATCAACGAGCTGATGGACGAGCTGCGCGAAGAGCTCCCGAGCCGGCCGCCAACACCGCCGCCCAGGGCCGTCGCCCGCGGGAGCAGTGCCCTAGGGTTCTATGAGCGTCCCGCCAACGACTCGCCGCGGGCCTCGGCCGTCCCTGGATCAGGCATTCTGGCACCAGCTACGGCCTTGGCCTCGAATTCACGGCCAAGGAGCAGCGACGAACGTGCAGGCAGCGGCCAGCTCGGACGGTCCATGAGCAACAGCAATGCCGGCTCGCGGTCTGTTTTGAACCACACCACCTCTGCCACCACCACCGGAAATGCAAACAGCTTGAGTCACCAGACGCGCCTTGGCCGTTTTCTTCGGCACATCCGCAGCCCGTCAGCCACGGCGCCTGCTGACCTAGACCGTCGGCCAGCCACGGCCACGGGCGACATTGCCGCTGTTGCACCGACAGCGCTTGCCAGCGTCGCCAGCAACAACAGCCAAAACAGCCAGAACAGCAGCGGCAGCAGCAGCAGCACCGGCAACAGCAGCGGCCACAGCGGTGCCAACGAACTGGCCGTGAACGGCATCCATGCACCCGCCATCGTCGGCCGCCGTGCCAGCCACCGCTTCTCCGCTTCGTTCCGCACCCCTTGGGCCGGCACAACCATGGTCCAGGCCGGCGAGCCTGACCAAAGCAGCGGCAAGAGCAACGGCAACAACGCGAGCGCGCCCGTCAAGCAGCCGACGAAGAAATGGGGTGAAAAAGTCGATACCGAGCCCGACGCCGTCTTTGGCGTGTCTCTCCGCAAGAGCATTCTCATGGCCGGCTTCTCGGCCCGCACACACCATCCCGGCAGCCGCGGCGCATCCCGCCGCGAGTTTCCCCTGTGTGTTTTCAAGTGCTACTCGTTCATCCGCAGCGGCAATGGCCTCAACACGCCCGACATTTTCAGCGGCGGTGTCCCGGGTGTCGACGCCGAGTCGCTCGAGGTGGTGAACTGGGATCGCGTGCGCACCCTGCGCGAGCGCTTTTCCGCCGGTCCCTCGTACGGCAACGACATTGACCTGGCCACGGAGACCGTGATCGAGTCAGGCAGCGGCGCCGTCCTGAGCCAGGGGTACAGCCGACACGACGCCGCCGCCCTGATCCTGCAGTTCCTTCAAGGGCTGCCGCGCCCGCTCGTGTCCGAAGCGGTGGCCCGGCGGTGGGTGACGCTATCGCGGCAGGCCACCATCACCGGCTCCTATGCCAAGCGGCTGGACCAGTGCATCGACTTTTGGGAGGAGGCGCTCGGAGGCGTGCGCGGGCCGGCACGCAGCCTGCTCAAGCTGCTGCTGAACCTCTGGGGCGATATTGCCGACGCAGCAGAGCGCAACCACATGACGGCCGAGCGGCTGGCGGCACGTGTTCTGCAGCCGCTGATGCATCTTGAGAGCGGGCGGAACGAGACGGACTACATGCTGAGCCTGGCGTTTATCATCCGCAAGCGCTCCGAATATGCGCTGCTGCTGCGCGGCGGTGGACGGAAGAGCAACGCTGCCTTTGAGGCATAGCTGATATTTTTCCTCTTGATTTGCGTCCTGCGTTGATTAGCTTGCGTTCTCGACGACAGGCGATGTTGGCAGGTTTGTAAGATGATGATACCCCCAGATAGTGCACAATACCAATGCAATGTTGAAATACGCAAAACATGTTGGCCACCAGCGGCGCAGACGAGGAAGTGTGAAGCAAATGCTTTCATTCTGCTCGGGGCAGAAAAGGGGCAGCGTTGGAAAGTCGTCCACAAGGGACAAAAAGGGAAAGAACGACCAGAGATTCGACGACAGCTCTTTCCGTGCAAGTGACCGTATGCCTCCTTCCCTTTGAAACTACGTCTATGGATGCAGTTGTGCATTGTTTACATACCGGAGCCACAATATTATCATAAATTGCTTTTCATAATCGTCTCGATGCATTTAAAAAGCCCCTATGAACGTTCTATTGGCCAGGAAAACCACAGGTCCCCAATGCGCCAGGTTTGGTAATGTACATGAAAGCCAGAATGGAAGAACCCAAAAACAAAAGGCTGGCGCAGATATCTAGAACAAAATGAAGCGTGATGACAGCACGACAGAAATGACTAATATGCAAAGAGCAGCCAAAGAAAGAATGGCGCGGACACCAGGCGAGTCAAGAGACGCCGGCAGCTGCAAACTTCAGTGGACCATGGACTTGCCAATCTCGCTCTGCCAGCCCTCGGCGCGCTCGAAGCCGTTGCTGTGGGTCTGGTAGTCCATGAGCGCCTTGTAGACCTCCTCCCGGGAGTTGACGACGAACGGGCCGTACTGGACAATGGGCTGGTCGAGGGGTGTGCCGGCCACAAGCACGAACCGGCCGGCTTCCTTGGCGTCGGCCGGCACGCTGGCGCGGATGCCGTCGCCCTCGGGGCCGAAGACGACGTTGTTGTACTGCTCGACGTTCTTGGGCTCCTCCTCGCCGTTGGAGAACTTGACGTTGCCCTCGAGGATGTAGGCAAAGGCGTTCCACTTGGCGGGCAGGGGCTGCTCGACCTTGCCGCCGGGCTGGATCGTCACGTCCAGGATCCAGACGGGGGTGTAGGCGAGGTCCTTGACGCTGTCGATGCCGTGGCTCTGGCCGGAGATGACCTTGATGTGCACCTTGTTGTCGTCAACGTCCACGGTGGGGATCTCCGAAGCGCGCAGGTCGCGGTAGCGGGGCTCGCAGCTCTTGAGGTCCTTGGGAAGGTCCACCCACAGCTGCAGGCCGACGTTGGCGGAGCCGTCGGGGTTCTGGCGGGGCATCTCGGCGTGCATGATGCCCTTGCCGGCGGTCATGAACTGCAGGTCGCCGGGGCCTATGGTGCCGGCGTTGCCGGCAAAGTCCTCATGGTCAACAGCGCCCTGCAGCAGGTAGGTGATGGTTTCCTGGCCGCGGTGGGGGTGGTCCGGGAATCCGGCGCCCGGCTTGATGGAGAAGTGATCGAGCATCAAAAAGGGCGAAAAGTTGCGCAGGTTGGGCGTGCCAATGGACCGGCGCACGCGCGCGCCCGCGCCCTCGGCCTGCTCAATGGCCAGGAAGACCTTGCGAATGTGGCGCGGGAAGCTCATTGCGGAAGAGATGTCAACGGGGGGGGCGACGTATGTGCCAGAAGGCGTTGTGGCGGTAGAAGAGTTGCTGCTGTGCTCCGTGACTGGCAACAGGCTGTCGATGAGTGCAGAGAGCGAGGACGGAACCGAGCTCTGTATGCTGCGGAGTGTGCTGTGAAAGGTGTCTGGAAAGTTGTTTCGAAATAAAAAGATGGAGCAGATGCCAACGACAACAGACAGCAGAATCGAAAGAAGCTTCATCAGACCAGGCGGATCGAAACGATCTCTTATGTAGTCCGGTCGAGAAGGCTGAGAAGGGCTGGAGAAGCCGTGGTGAGGCTATGGTAATGTTGGTGTAATAACGGGCGAAGACCAGAGAACAATGGAACTCACAGAAGACGGCAGAAGCTTTCTTCCCCGTCCGTCTCGGTCGCAGAGCGGCCCAAGGTGCGGGCTGCTAGTACAAATAGGATCACATCCAGCATTTGTATCCACGTATTACCCCCGCATACGTAAGAATTTGTCATGACGCTCTACAGCTGCAATGGCGGGGATTCCGTTGAAACGGGGTGGATAAGATTGTCACGTGGTGCTAGTAAATCGTACTGGGGGTGGTCAGGTGACTCTGGATGGCTGGAGGCTGTTACTCGTACGGACGTACGAGTGGAATAATACGCTCGATTCCATTCGCTAGTGGCTGGTTCTAGGCGTTGATTCAGCAATGACAAACATCGAAAATGCACTTGTCAAAAATTTTGAATTGGCACTAACAAGATAAGGTAAGCTAATCTTGTGGCGCGGCAGTGTGGCTTATATTGCACGTGACTATACAAGCAAACAAGTGCTAGCCGAATGTCGCTAGCGCCTGATAAGAGCTCCTTCATTGTTCGCTGGATGGCGTGAGGCGGTTGCAACAGCCGCGAAAACCAATGCCTCAAACGCCAAAGTAGTGCTGTATCTTGCCGAGTCTCCTGCAGCGTAATAGTGCATCCTTCCTCTCAGTACCAGCCAGGTCGAGTGACCTTATCTTGGGGCGCCGAGAGCCCAGGCCGCATCTATTTCAGTTCTGTCTCACTGCGATTATGCAGTCTCGTGCTTTTGCGCATATCATATCTCTGATTACGGGCTGGGGCAAGACGCGGGGAAGCGCCTCAGCATTATCGACCTGGCAGAACCATGCAACAGCCTTATCTTGTAAGGCTGTGCATCTCGTTGCAAAGAGACTGTAACAACGGCATTACGGGAATAGTGGGAACTGAGTTGTATTCTCGTGGTACTCTGGCCTGAAACCGTGTTCATGAAAAAGTCCCTAGTCTAATTGAAAAAGAAGAAAAAGGCAAGAAAGCAAGAAAGAAGAAAAGCAAGAAAACAAGAAAACAAAAGGCCAAAGTCCCGTGCAGACCAGAAGCGGGTAAGGAAACAACAAGTGGGAATCAAGTAACGTCATATCAGAGTTCCCGGGTTTGGCGGGAACAAGGATACGAGAGAAAGGAGAGAATGTGCTCGAAATCGGACAAGGCACCAATGAAAACAGCACCGGGCAACTTTGTCCTGAACAGGAGCAGACGGGGGGGCAGAAAGGACGGAAGGAAAAGCAGCCGAAACATTGTTGGGGAATGCCGTTCATGAGGAGGACGTGCGATGATTGCGAATCTGGCTGCATGGGGAGGGGCAAGCAGTTGAGGGTGTGCACAACCCTCTCGCTTTCCCTTATCGTGCAGGACAGAGTAGCACCCGGCCACCCTGACGTTTATTTTAGTTGGTGCCGTTGGGCGTCTTCTCGCTGACGACCGTGTCGGCCTGCTTCTTGGCCGCCGAGAGGTACGCGCGCACCCATGCCAGCGTCTCGCCCGTCACCGTCAGGGCCGTGCCAGCCAGAGCCTTGCCGAGGGGGAAGACGCCTTCGCCGGGATACTGCTTGCGCTCGCCAGCATAGACGCTGAAGACGTGGTCACGGCCCTCGATGCCCTTGCGGACGGGGAAAAGGACAAAGTCCTTGGTCTCCTGGTAGACCTCGGCGGTCGGCTTCTTGACAAGAGGGAAACGCTGGTCGAGCGAGTCGAGGGTTCGGTCGCCGAGGCTGTCGGCCTTCTTGACGTATGGCGAGACGTAGCCGTACGGCTTGACGAGGTACGGCAGGACGGGCTTGGCCAGCGTTTCGTAGGCAGAGGAGCTGATGGCAATCGTCTGCTGGCCGTACTTGTTGTCCTTGACCGTCGAGACGCCGTCCGAGACGAGAGGGTACTGCAAAAGGTGCTGGCGCGGCGAGTTAGCCGTGTTGCACGGCGCGATAAGCCGAAGAGCGGGATGAAGCAGGCAATGATAAGACGCAGCACGCTGCGAACGGGAAACATACCTCGAGGAAAGCCGACTGAGGGCTGACGCCGTTGACCTGGGGAGAAGCCATTGCGGGTTTGCGCGGAGAAAAAGCGTTGCTGAAGCAAAGGGTGCGTTTCGGCTGTGCCTGTGCGTGTGCGACGTTGTCGAGCTCGGTGCAGGTGGGCAAACGTTGCCGCGAGGTGCGTGGGTAGACGGCAGAAATAAGAGAGGCCTAGAGCAAGAAAGCTGTGAGAATGAGGACCAGGGCAGACAAGACGGAGGGAGGAGGGATATGGAGAGAAAGTAAGACAACTGCCAGGGCAAAACGTGAGACACAAAGGAGAACAAAGAATGCGCCCAGAGGTCGAGGGAGGTGGCTCTCAAAAGGGCAAGGGCGATTGCCGGCGGCTTGCTTACCAGGTAGATATGGGCGTGTCTCGAAAAATCGATAATGTGTTGGTTAAGATGGGATGTTGGCTGGTGTCTCAGTGTTGGTGCAAAAGACTACAAGGTATGCAGGATGTGTTGAAGGAGACACGAAAATATAAAGAGAAGGCGCAACGGAGGGAAGAAAAGAAAACGGAAGGGTGGAAAGCGCGAGGCAGCAAGCTTTTGCTTCCTACGAGGAAGGAGAGGCGAACAACGGGCATCCGGTTTGCGTGCGCTTCGCTCGTGCAAGCACAGCACCACCATTCGGCATGGTGTGTGGCAACCGACAATCAGAGGCTTTGCCGGGGCGAGGCAATCGAGGCACGAAGCAGCTTTGTCCCTGTCTATTCTCTTACGTTGTGGTGAGGCCCGCGACAGTCAATTATTGTGTCGCTTGTACTTGTTTTTCTTTATTCTCTCTTTTTTTTTTTTTTTGGCCAGACCTGGATCGCGCTTTCCTTGTCCTTCGTTTTTGCATGTGCTTGCGTTAACAATTGCAGGGGATGCTGTCAGCCTGCGCTTTCCCGTTTCTGTAGCCGGGGCCACTTCCCAAACGCTAATAATACTTTCCAAACGGAAACGGTCTGGCACAGCACCCGATCGTTGGCGTCATGCTGCATTGTGCTTTATCACTGTCCAGCGGCGGCAGGAGCATCCTTATCTCGCCTGCCTGCAGAGCAGCAAATGGTGCTGGCGAGGAAGCCTGGCGATGCAGCGTGTGTCCACGCGTCCATACTCGTACATATACTCGTACATGGCGGCCAGGAAGTCCAGAGCAACAGATACGTTGCGACATGCCTTGCTTCTCTCTTTCTTGCGTTTGGGAGAGTTGCGCTGCATATTGTGGCATGTCGAGTTTGGCATGTGAAAGAGCTGGTCCGTGCACCGCCTCGCAGTATTCTCCGTCGAAATGCGGCCGAGTACAAAAGACCTCGTCTGCTCCTTCCTGCGCCGCACTAATATTAATAAGATACTCAGTACTCGATATCGCCACCATATCGCGAAAGGGCAAAGCGACGAGGCACCAACAGAATGCCCACGTATGTAAAGGGATTCAAGCCGACAATGCGCTCAAAAGGAAACAGAAGGCGCCCCAAACACAGACGAGCACAAGGCGCGGGTGAAGAATGCACAACGCCGCGATTTATACGTATGCAAGGTGGTCGGCTGCTCTTGCCATTTTCTTGCAATCACGTTCCTGCCAACTGTGTGTCGTGACTTCCCAGCGGACTCGCTTCGATAGCATCCCTGCCGTCTGTACTTGCACTCGTATATGTACATACACTACGTGTACGAGGTATGCACGAATGTCAGCACGCTGCTGCATTGAAAGCAGTCTTTCATTACGGCGTCGTCTCTTGCCGCAGTCTGCAAGTACGTCAAGCAGTCCCGCATCATTCCGGCTTTGCGATTTGCATTTGCATTGCCTCGTTGGCCTCGTGTTTTCGTTTCATTTCAACTGCCTCGCGTCGCATTTCCCTCTCGCCAACTCCCTCGGCTTCTGCGCCTCTGCAACGCCAGCCGGCATGAGCAGCATCCCTTTTGTGTAACAAACAGGCAGCGTGCCTGCAAGGTCTGGCACGGTTGCTAGAGGTGCTGAGGCATGTGCCAGGAACATGCAGACCAGCATCCTCACTGTAGATCTTCATGACAGGCCAGACGACATCTCCACGGCGGCTTGACGGTTTTGGGAGAGACGGCGTGCCTCTCTCTCACTGGCAATACTTGTCTGCAGCGTGTCGACCTCCATGGCCATATATATGTACGTCGTATATCCGCCAGCGGCAGAGCCTCTTGGGTGCATGCGACGTTACGAGTATGTACGAGTAGGCTCGGCATCATACCGAATCTCGCACGGCCCGGGCAGGGGTCCTGCCACATGCTTTTGGGCATCGCATCCGTCTTTGAGAGACAAGGGCTAGTGCCCCGATCGACCACGACGAGCCGAGTCAGTCGCAGCAGACGGACGATTCCCGTGGATGGCCGGGGCGTCTCGCGGCCCACGTCTTGGTGTGGCGCTGCCAGCCGGCGGAAGACAGCCGCCATCCCGCTGCAGGAGCGTCGTCCGTGATCATCGGCTTTTCAACGAGGCTGCTCGCAAGGGCAGTACGAGTAGAGTTTGTACTTGTACGCTATCGGCAAGGCTAGCTTCGCATCGGTCGTTTCTCTATTTTCCATCTGATCGATTCCGGGAAAGGACCCAGCCAGAATCCCCACTGGACCCCTTTCACATGTCAACGCAGGCAGCATGATTTCATGGGCCTTTAAGTTTTGATTTACTCGCATGTATATATATACTCCGTAGACCTTTACTACGGAAAAACGACGTTAGCAAACGCCCTAGCAAGAGCACATATGAAATCAACGTAGCTGTTCCACTCGTAAATACTACGCGTGCACGTATGTACTAGTAACCGAGTTCTTTTCCTCGCGTCGACTTGCACCGAGGAAACGGACGATACCACCCATGCTGTGGTGCTCCGGGGCTGGGTCCGGGTGGTGCGATTCTCGTGTAGAACAAGCATCTTGCATGAGCCACGAAGCCCATAATCAATGCTGTGCTATGAGGACGTAAGCAGGCTGTATCACTCCGTGTTTTGGACAACTCTCTCATATTCATGACGGTTCGATTTGGGCATTGGACAGGTTCAATGGGTAAAACAATACGTCGAGGGTAGACCACAAGCGGATGTTGTCGCCATCTTTTTTTTTTTTTTTTTTTACATGGCGGTGTTGCTGATTGGCAAGTATTTTGTGCCATTGGTTCTGAGCTGCTCCGTCTAGCGAAATTGCATTCTCATCATGAATCGAGTTGCTGGGCACGCAAAATAGATTTTAAAGTTATTGTCTGTAACATCAACTGGCATACCTTTGTTCTGGCAAAATGTATTGTAGAATGATTTTATGATTTCTCAAAATCTTGTGTACATACTTGTCCCATCTGTTTTCCATACTTTCTCCAGAAAACAAAACAAAACCAAAAAAAAAAAAAAAAATAGTTTTCCGGGCTAAAGACTCATACTCGATGCCTTTCCTCGTCGCACGACAGCACGTTGCTTGCCGAGCTCAAGGATCAGAATGGCCAGCTGAATAAACGCGCATAGGGCGGCAGTTGCCTAAAATAAAAATGTGCTCCATCGTGGGAGGCCATCTCTGTTTTCGTGCTGATGCATTTTCTTTTTCTCTCAACTCGCTTCCGACGGTTGACGTGGCAGACGTCCAGATGTGACGGCTGGTTTCCTCGGATGCAGCAGAGAGATCGTGATGGGCAAAGCAGCCCAGGCGCGTGCGAGAACAGATTCCGCAACCGACGAAAAATTGGACTGTTAGCCGAGATCAACAGACTCGTGTTGCGTGTTTTTCGCTCATTTATCTGGCCATGCGTGCGTTGTGGCTGGTTGCACAAGAACGCCACGGAGGAAGACCAGCGCTCAACGGCATAAGAAGACATGGAAGCATGCGTACGAGTACACAAGCCCATGGCAGGCCTCTTCAGCGAGACTGCTACACAAAATACGCCTCCTCCGTCGCTTTGCGCGCTTCGGGAAGGCTCTTTGAGGTTTTGTTGTCAGTTGGGCGCCATCAGCTCTCGCAGTTTTCAGGAATCGACCACGCCCAACGCTCTTGTGACACAGCAGCACGGCGTTGCATCCCGTGCACGAGAACACGAAAACGAGTAAAGTGTCAAGAGTGAGCCAAGAGTGAAAAAGTATAGAGAGACCTCTTTGGGCTTGGATTTCCGTAAAGCTTCCGTTTCACTGCGAGGGCATGGACAGCACAGATACCCTTTCACGACATGGACGGAAGATATCAAATGAGGCACAGGCAGAACGCCTGCTTGCCAGCCTGGTCACCGACAAGATGCATGCCGTGACGACGAGATGGCTTCTTTCTCGCCTTTTCAAACACGCCCCAGCGATGGAAGACAAGAAAGCCAAGGCCAGCGACAAAACAACCAAGAAGGCTGTGCTACACAAGGGAAATAAAAGAAGAAGAAGAAGGAAAAAGAACGGATATGCAAGGGTGAGGCTGATTTCTGCCTTGTTCTTGTGTCAATCGTGATGACGACGTAGCTGTGCATGAGCAGGCCTCACAGGCCCGATGCTGTCCAATTACATGACGAACAGCCGCCGAGGCGAACCTGCGGAAACAAGGAAGAGATGAGAAGGAGCAAACAGCCAACGGAACGATGGAGGAATGCTGGAGATGCGACAGGGTTCATGTCCGTCCTCGGAGACGTGTCGGTGGTGAGCGGCGGATGAAAAGGATGCCCGGCGGTTTCGGGCACAGAGGCAAAAAAAAAAAAAAAAAAAAAAAAAAAAAAAAAGGGGGGGGGGGGGGGGGGGGGGGCCCCCCCCCCGGGCGGGCCCGGGGGCCAAAAAGTCGAGGAGCGGGAGCAGGCTTCCCGGATATGGGATATTCCACTGTAGATGAAACACGGAGGAATCATTGTGATGAAGTGACCTCATCCCACTCTCGTTGGGGGTGCGGGTTCGTCTTGGATTCGTTGTCGGCGGCAAATCGGCATACAATGTGGTTATTCTGGCATTCTGGCGTCTCCCGGGCGTCTGGCGGGCGATGTAGGAGAGGCAGAGGCCCGAGGCAAGCTGTCGTCACATCTGCCAGAAATCGCAGTGAGTCATGGGCAGCTCTTTCCTCTTTCCTCTGCAGACGTGGACTGCCCGCTGGCTCCTTCCCAATCTTGCCGCCTCACACGCGGGCTGCGAAAACGGCCCCGTTTTGTAGCCCGTATCCCAACGCTCTTTCCTTGCGCAAAGGTCCCTGACTAGAAGGCGCAGCCGGGTTTGGTCTTGGCCGCGCCCTGCGTTTGGATTGGCACGGTTTGCGTTTGTCTCGTGGTTGTCTAGTGGCATCCCATGTCCTTGACGTAACACGGTTGGTCCCCATTGTCGGACGTCGTCTCATTCGCTCTCCGGGCGTGCAGCCCCCCTCTCTCACCGCCCCTCTGGGTCGAGCGCTTGTCCGGTCCCCCTCCCTTGAAGTCGGCAACAGAAAAGCAGAGGAAATAAGAGGCGCGGGGGATTGCGGAACGAGATGGCGCAAAGAAGAAGCAGACACCAAGTAAGCCGGAAGAGCATGCGTATGTATGAGTACTCACAAGTATCACGATATGGACGACCAGGCATGGTGCAGCAGAGCCGGCCATGGCTCGTGCAGCAGCTGCACACGCTCTCGACGAAAACACTTGTACTATCTTGCATCTCCGACAAGCAGTAACATCTGCGGCGTAGCCGTCTTATACGCAGACTGCGTGGAGGGCAAACGGCACAAGCGGGACAGCGAGGCGGAGCTTGTCTTTCCCCATTAATGTTGCTGTTTGTTCATTTGGGGGCAGGGCGCAAGCAGACGAGGACTGCGAATGCTCAGTACTTTGACGAATGCGACGCAGAGGCCGGCCGACGGGTGCTCCCATTGCCGCCGCAAGAGCGGGAAAATAAAACAGACAAATAATACCATGTCTCCTCGTAGGCAGAGCAGCAATGCAAGACCCGGCCGCCAGAGCCCTGCTGCCAAATCAGGAAAAGCACCTGGCGGCGTGCCGATGCATGCCGGGCGAACAGGCCAGTGCAGGCCAAGGCGCCAGACGGGCGGGAGGGGGTCGAGAGGGGATCGAACAACGAGGGCGCTGCAGGGCTGTCCGGCACGAGAACGGGCCTGCACCAAAGGGAACAACTGAATGTGCAGCAAGGCTGTTTCCGTGTTTGGTTCCGCGTCGTGGCTGGCCGTCGCCGCCGGTCCTGTCATCCTCTTCTGTCCAAGCTCGCTCGTCCTCGTCTCCTGCGCCGGCTCGGCAAAGCGAGTGAAGCCATCAGCCCATCCGCGTGACCCTCGCCACCACCCCCCTTTTCATTATTGTTAACCGCCAAGCCAGCGCCGTGCAGGGCGCAGACAAAGGAAGACAGGAAGAAGGACGAAAGGGGGCCGGAGGACGAGGACGGCAGGACCCCTGCTCGGGTGCCTAAACGTGCAGGTCTGTGCCTGTATTCGTCGTGTCCCATTGTACATCTTTGCCCACTCTGTTTTCGCGCTGCCTTTTTTGATTTCTTTATTTTCTGGCTCCAGCAGACGCCTTCCGTACCTTGTTGCCCAAGTCGTTCGTACTTGCCATGCTTATTACAAGTCGGCCCGCCCAGCACTGCGCCTTCCTGACCACACCCCCTGTGCCTTCCGTCTTGCCTTGCTCGCAGCGTGCCTGTCATACGTCGTAGTTGCTTTGGGTATCTTGATTGGCTGTCTCGGGCCGCAAGGCCACACAGACGTCACGATCGGCACCGCACGTCAGAATCCACACGGGGGGTGTGGTGGAGGAAGCAAAAAGGAACAAATGCAAAGCGAGCGAACCCAGGTTGCCCGTTTCGGCGGTGACGCTGTTTCTTGGCTCGTCCGCCGGTCGTGCTCGTGCTGCTCCCCCTCGCCCATGTTCTTCTTCGTATAAGCACTCTCGGCACTTTGTCGTGGCCTCCCATCTTTGTTCGTTCTATAAAAACCCCCCATCCCTCCCCCCGACCGTCTCATTCTTTTGTCGCCCTCGACATCATCCACCTCACTGCCCTCCTCCTCTGCTCTCAGCGTCCACGCATCGTTCCCTTCTTGCCCGTCTACCAGCCTCTCTCTCTCTTTCTTCTCGCCGTCGCTGCCCGCACAATGGATCTCAAGGAGATTGTCGAGCTCGTCCAGCACTGCTGCTCCTACTGCTGCCGTGCTAGCGACTATGGCTCGCACGACTACTGTGGCGGCAGCAAGAACTGCCACCGCTGCCCGTCGTAGCTGCGGCATCACGCACTCGACCGATACAGAACAAGACACCTTCTGGGTAAGTCACCAAACAGCTCTGCAACTCCCTTGTCTTCACGCCCTCTTGTCTTCTCCACACTCGTCTCCCAGCTGCTCGGTAGGCCGTGCCTTGGCGCGTCCGCAGGCAGCCGAGCCAGTCAGAGAAAACGAGGAGGCAGGACACGCTGACAAGATCCCCCCGTCTTCCTTTTTGATCCGGACATAGCTTACACCATGCGTCTCTTGCAGATAGGTTGACACTCGTTCTGCGTCTGCAGCGCCGAGAGGCGCCAATCCTTCATTGCCCGGCCGTTGTTGCTGCGGCTGCATGTCCTCTCATGTCCTGCGCCTCTTTTTGTTTCCCTTTTGCGCTCTCTCACTGGCTCTTGTCTTTTTTTTTTTTCATGTATTGTCGCAGCCCACCCAGGCGAGCGTGCAGGGGGCCAACCGCCCCCAAACTGCTCTGCTGGGACCACACCGCGACGCACCCATCCAGCGGCCTGCTGCGTTTCTTCTCACCGAGAGGAGCAGGCTGGCTGCCGCTCTCCGGCGTCTCCGTGTCTCACACTCTCTCTTTCCTCCCTCTTCTTCTCGAGTCCCCTTTTTCATATACCCCTTATACGTGCGCCTTGTCTTTCGCCTTGTCCTTCCGCCCCGTTTGCTCGCCCGGCCAAGGATCTGCAGGCCGTGCTTTGCTCGCGTCTACGTTGCAGTGCAGCTGCTACTGCAGCTTGGATGTGGCCGGACAGCACACGACCGAAGCAAGCATGGACGGAAGCATACTTGGCTGTACTGCATGCGCTGGAATTCGTGTCTGATTCTGCACTTTTTTGTTTCTGCTTTCCCTTTTCCTGCCACGAGAACAGATCTTGCTCTTTTTTTTTTCTTTTTTTTTCTTTCTCGAGACACCATGCACGGAGTATGTAGGGTTTATCAGGGCACGTCATGAAGGGAGTCTGCCACAGGCTTATCTGCTGCTATTTTTAAACATTTGGACTACAACCATGATACAACTGCCCCAGGTGCGAACCGAGCTTTTACAGACCTTTCCATGCAAACCGCCCCGTGTGCTGTCCTGTGTCTGCTATCCAAAACGGCATCGTGCAGAAGCAACACATGTACAAAGCCTGAATACGAGTACGTCGTACATATATATGTACGCCTGCTGCAATCCTCTGTATTATTACGCCTGCAGTTGCTGGCGCTGCACCGATGCTACAGTGGCAAATCGATGCAGAGCACGGGAAACTCACCAATCAGGCCAAAATACGAGGGCCCCTGGTAAAAACTCTTTTTTGTTTTCTTCCCTGCACAGCTTGCAGACTGTTTTGATTCGGTCAATCCATGGAATCACCCGCTGGGGCTGGCTCTGCAGTGCTACTTTGGGCCCTGAGACATGGAAATCAAAAGGCGGCGGCTGCAGCGTGTGGTTTCAAAAGTATACGCCTTTGAGAAGCGGCGCAGACGTCCATGCAAAGAGGGAAAACGGCCTTTAAACCGGTCACGAGGAGACGGCCATCACAGTCTGTTGCCTTGTTTTTTGACCTGTTTTTCGACATGTCATGTCTGTCCATAAAAGACTGGGCAGTCACAAAGAAGCCCAGATGTCGAAAGAAAACAAGTACCCGTACAGAAAGACTTGACGGAAATGGGTATGAACGCAGCGCGTCGTAGATAAGTCAACATTGCAAAACCAAAGAAAGACGGGGCGATTATTCTGCATGCCCTCCCCCCAAAAGACAAGAAAATATCCCTGCCACCCCCCCGCCAGATCCCCAAATACGGCATAGGCGCCTTGTCTCGGCCCCGAAAGACGTGCGCCTCGTTCTGTCTTCTCTGCTGCTCCCTTCTCAAAGAGGAAACGTCCTCCTGTCTCTGTATGTGCACCCGTGGTGTGACAGGCGTTGATCTGCCCCTTTGGGGCAAGGCCTCAATGCACATGTAGCGTGCCCCCCGGCCTGCATCATTTCTTTTCTGCTCGCGTCCGTCGACCTCAGCCCTGGCCGCAGAGAAAAAAAATGACAAATATGCTTGGGCGTGGGGTGGTTTGCCCCGAGCTCTCCTCGGCTTGTCTCTTTGCTCGTCGTGTGCCAGTGCCATATCGCAGACGTCCTGCGGCACCGCAAGCTGCACGTTGGATCCTCGCACAAGGAGCATGAGGCGCCAAAAGGTGCGGCAGAGAAAGCAAACGTGCGCCCCGGAGTCGATGAGCGGCGAGAACGGAAACCGAATCGCGGCCTCAAGCTGGACGCTTGCACGTCCTGATGCTGCCGCCACCGCACTGCCAGTCTTGCCGCCTTGTCGGTCTTTTGCCCCCTTCCAATTTCAAGTGAAGCGGTGTCTCCCCCCATTATGACTGCTGTCATTTTTCTTCTTCCCCGGTGTCTGGCCGCTGATCCGTACGTCGTTGGCTTCCCTTGTGGGTCTGGCCGGTCGACCCATAGCTGCATACGGAGTACATATACACCATTTGCAAAAAAATGGGGGAAGTGAGACAATGTTTGTTGGGTGAAAAGAGTCGACGAGAGCCCAGAGACAGAGCGGGTTTGTTTTCGACGCACACGCCCTCTCCATTGCAGTGGATCATTGCCTCCACTAGAGAAAAGACACCGGTGGAAGCAGGAGGATGATTTGCGTCTCGCTGAAAGGCTGCTGCAGTCTTTTTTTGGGGTCGCTTCGTGCTTTCTGTGCGTGCGAGGGCTCCTCATAAAACGGCATTGGCCAATCCCGACATTTTCGGCGCACAAGATGGAGGCAGCCACAGTGGTGTACCGTCAACGCCTGGCCTTGCACTGCAGGTGCTTGGCCCCGCCTCGAACAAAGCGTCTCTAAAAAAAGCCGGCTGCATGCCTCCACAGTCGAAAGAGAGGGAGAGAGATTGCTCTTACGAGCCGAAACTGGGCAACCATGGCATCTGCGACCATTGAACCTCTCCGGCCATCCCGGGCGGCTCGCCACCAGCTCAGTACAGGCTGACGAAAACGGCCGAGATGCTGGCCTTGTCGTACTTGACGTATTTGCCCTTGCCCTTGTCGACATCGTGGTAGCGGTCCCAGAAGCGGTTGTAGAGCGGCTCCAGCATCTGCTGGATGTCGCGAGCAAAGGCCTGGCGCACCTCGCGCTCCATGCTATACGACCGGTGCTTGGCCACCATGTCGTCAAAGGAGACGTTAAAGGCCGTGAACTTGCCCTTGATGTTCTCCTTGTCCTTGGACGACAAGCCGCGGAGGATGGACGCCGAGTCAACGCCGTTTTGGCCGGAAGACGGCCGGCCCCCGCCGCTGCCGCCGCCGCCGGCACGGTTGGTGTGGATGACATCAAACAGGTGCATCGACACGTCTTTGCAGGTCTCCGTATACAGGCTCGTGGCCTTTTTGCGCCACGGCTCAAGCACGCTGGCCTGCCGGGACTCAAGCAGCGGGGCGAGGTCCGAGTCGCGGATCATGCGCTCGACAATGGCAATACTGTTGGCCAAGAACACGCCGACGACGGGCTTGCGGCCTTGCGAGGCCCGGGCGCGCGCGTCCAGAGACGAGAGCAGCGCGTCCAGCGTGTCTGTGCAATAGTGTGCAAAGATCTCGCGGCCGTCTGCGCCGACATCAAAGGACGCCAGGCTGGGAATCGCGTCCGACGCGCCGGCTGCTCCGCCGCGTGGCGCGGCACCAGCGCGCCAGCCGCCGTCGCCCAGGGAGATCATGATGCTCGAGATGGGCCGTAGAAAGTCGACCATTGTCTGCAGGCGCTGCATCGTCTCGGACACGATGGGCACCGGCCCGCCGTCGGGCGGCAGCGCCGGGAGGTTCGCGATGCGGCGCTTCGTGTCTTCGAGGAGCTCGCCCAGCGAAGACTTGGCCGTATCGCGGACGGGCTTCAGCGAGGCCGCCAGGGCCGACTTGAGCTCTCCGGTGCGCGTCTCCAGCCGGTTCGACAGGCCGGACACGATTTCGACGACCTCGTAGGCGAGGTAGCAGTCGGTCTGCGGATGGGCCTTGATGTGGCTGTTGAGCTCGCGGAGGGTGCGGGCCAGCTCGTTGAGCGAGTTTTGGCAGGCGCCCTGGAAGACGGGCGCCCAGTCGTCGCGCGTAAAGATGCTGCAGATGTTCTCGTACTCGGCCAGGAACATGCCCTCCATGGACTGCGCGTACATGCCGATGCCGTTTGTGCCCGCCCGGTAGATGGCGTCGGCCGTCTTTTTCTTGGTCGTGTTGACGCTGGCGGCGGCCAGGTTCTTGAGCGTGTTGGCAAGGTACAGGCCCCGGGTGTCGGCGTAGATGCGGGCCACGGGCGATTCCTGGCTGCCCGAGCCGGCGGACAGCATAGAGCCGCCGCCACCGCCGCCGCCGTCTCCGTTGCGCAAAGACGCGGTTAGGTGCGCGTTGATCAGGCCGAGCCGCGAGGTCGTGTCCTGCGACAGGAGCGGGAACGGCTTGTTTTTTGTGATGAAATGCAGGGGCTCGATCTCGCGCGGCGTTTCGGCGCGCACCAGCTGGTCAAAGTAGCCCTCGAGCTGGGCATTGGCGGACATGATGAGGCGCTGCAGGTCGCCAATCGTCTGCTGCGTGGAGCGGATGTTGGAGGCCTTCATCTCGTTGAGCGAGCGCTCGAGCCGCTGGACAGAGGAGAGGTACTTGGGCAGCCCGGCCCTTTCGGGGCCCGCGCGGATGATCTGCTCCTCCTCATTCTTGTTCTCGGCCGGCTGGCGGAGGCGCTCAATGGCCGCGATGACGCTTTCAATGTCTGGCGAAAGTGTCAACTCTCTCCCCGGACGGAGGGAAAAAAAGAAAAAAAGAAAAAAAGAAAAAAAAAGAAAAAAAAACACCCGTTGGTTGCACCAGACTCACTGTTCCCCAGCGTCTGGAGCCGCTTCGTCTCGCCGCTCAGCGGCCCGGCCACCTCGCGCACTCGCTTGCCCGACGCGTCCAGGCGGCCGAGGCAGGCCTCGATCTTCTTTGTGAGCTGCGCAGTCTTTTCGAGCCGTGAGCTCAGGACGTCGACCTCGGCGCGCGCCTCTTCTTCGGCGGCGTGGCGCTGACCCAGGCTGGCACTCGTGCTGCTGGGCGTCAGGCCGACGGCCATCATTCGGATGCGCGCCGCGGTGAGGGCGGCAGAGGACAGCAGCCGGGAGCTGGTCGTTGTAAAAGGCGGCGGCTGTGCAGAGGGGCGACGGCAAAGGCGACGTTGCGGCGGCAGAGGAAGTCGGTCGAGTCAGGGGAGAACGTGTCGAGAAGGAAAGTGCGAGCGAGGCTACCAGGATGCGCTGTTGCCGTCGCTGTCGACGCCGTTGACCCACTGTAGGTCGACATGATTGCGGAGAAAAAGGCAGGCGCGACTGCCGGAATTACAGCGCTCCGAGGCCCTGTAGCTGTTAAAGTGGGTCTTGTTGATAATCGACGAACAGCGTCAAATCAGGTCAACAAAACGACAACGACAACGATGCAAAGTGGCCATCAAAGGCCATGTGTGTTCATAGCGCGACTTTATATAACCGTGGCTTGCAGACTCTCGCGTTCAACTTTCGTTTCCCCCGTCTTTCCGTTCCTCCCGTCCTCTGCAAGAAAAAGAGTCCGCTTGTCCGCTGTTTCATCTCGGACTTCAAAGGCAGCAAAGCAGCATGCATGCCCATCTCACAGCTTGGGACCCAGCAGGCGGCCGGCAGTTCTTGCTGCAAAGTAGTCCTCGACCAGCCGCGCGACGCAGTCCACAATCGTGTTGATCTCCGTCCTCGTGGCGTTGTACGGCGGCGAGATGATAATGTGGTCGCCCAGCCAGCCATCGACGGTCCCCGAGCCGGGGTACACGGCAATGGCGTACTCGGCGCCGGCGAGGCCCAGCTCTGCCAGCTCCATGGCCACGTGGGCCTCGGCCGGGAAGGGTTTCTTTGAGGGCTTGTCCTGGACAAACTCGATGCCCCAGAAGAACCCCCGGCCGCGGATGTCGCCAACGTTGGGGTGGGCGCCCAGGCGCTGGGCCAAAAGGCCGCCCAGGGCCTGGCCAAGGACACGGACGTTGGCCAGCAGGCGCTCGTCGGCAACGATGCGCTGCACGGCCAGGGCGGCAGCGCAGCCGACAGGATGGCCCTGGTAGGTCTGGCCGTGGACAAATGCACTGCGATTCGTCAGCAAGCAGGAAGGAGCAGCGTTCGAGACAAGGCGAGGAGCCTACCCAGAGCCCTTTGCGAGGGTATCGATGACGCCGTGGCTGGCCAGGACACCGGCAATGGGCTGGTACCCGCCGCCGAGGCACTTTCCAATGGTCTGGATGTCGGGCACGACGCCCTCCTGCTCCCATGCGTGCAGGGTGCCGGTGCGGCCCATGCCACACATGACCTCGTCAAAGATCAGGAGCGCGCCGTACTTGCGGCAGACGGCCTGGACGGCCTTGAAATAGCCCGGCACCGGCGGCACGGCGCCGAGAGCCTGCCGTTGTCAGCGGCAGAAGAGACGAGACACAGGCTCGCTGGGGGGGGGAGAAGAAAATGAATGCAACCTACAGCGCCGACCGTGGGCTCGGCCACAAAGGCACAGACGGTCTCGGGACCGACGCGCTGGAACTCGGCGTCCAGCTCGGCGGCCAGGCGGGCCACATAGGCCGCATCGGTCTCGTGCGCTGTTTTGCCGCGATAGGGGAAGCACGGCGACACGTGCGAGACGTTTTTCGGCATCAGGGCCTCAAAGTACTGCCTGCGCAGCGCGTGGCCGCCCACGGCCAGCGCGCCCAGTGTGATGCCGTGGTACGACTGGCTGCGGGCAATAAAGCGTGTGCGCTGCGGCTCCGGGCCGGGTGCCTTTTCCAGAAAGTACTGGCGGGCCAGCTTCATGGCGGCCTCCATGGCCTCGGACCCGGAGCAGACAATGTAGGCGCGCGCCATGTGGCCGCCGGTGGAGTCCACGAGATAGCGGCACAGCTGCTCGCAGGCCGTGCTGGTGTAGAAGATGGTGGCACAGTAGGCGGCCGACTTCATCTGTGCCGCGGCAGCTTCGGCCACGCGGGCGTCGCCGTGGCCGATGCAAGCCACGGCCGCCCCGCCGGAGGCGTCCAGAATGCGCCGGCCGTCGTCGAGGACGAGATGGCTGCCCTCGCCGCGGACGATGGCGGGGAAGCTGAGGCGGAGCTGGCGATGGAAGACGGCGGAGCCAGGGGAGGTGGACAGCGCCGGCGCAGCCGCGTCGTTGGTGTCCGCCGGGCTCCGGCCGGGGGCGGCGTCGAGCCGGCTTGTGTCCGGCATGGCGAGGCGCGGGGAAGACGAGGCTGACGACGAGGAACGGGTGGAGACACGAGGGGAAATGCTTGGAGATGGAGACAAAGGCCGGCGCCTGTGCTGATATAGTCCTGTGCTGATATAGTAAAGGCACGGGAGGGGCCGCCTCTGACTCGAGCTCTGGCAGAGCGAGACGCAAATCAAGGCGAACAGGAAGCCGGATGAGCCTTGGAGAAACCCTCGCAGGCCCCGTATCAGAAAGTGGACAAACAAGCGCCTAGCCGGGGCATGGCACCAATCGGCGGGCTCAGCCTGGTCACTCTGTGGGTGCGGGCAAACAAAGAACGACAAATAATGATAGGTAAAGGTTGGGAAGCTGTACAAGGCACCTTGCATGGCCGAGATGCCGGCTCAGCAGCCCGGGACGTCGAGGTTCGGCAGTGTCATGATGTCCTACTTTGTTTTATATTTCATATTATCTCTCCTCCTTCCATTTTGGCCATATTCTGTCCGCAGCCGCGTGCCAGTTTGTTCTTTGTTCTTTCCTTGCCGTCTCGCGCCTTCCGCAAATGCCACTGTATATGTATTAGTGTGTCGTACCACGTGTATGACGCTCGCCCGCCGTGCGCACCTTCCTGTTTGGATCGCGTAGGCACATAGGAACGCCCAAAAAAGCATCGGAAGGAACGTCTATTCCCTTGCCGACAAATTCGGCAAGAGATCTGATTTGTCTCCTTTCTCTTCCCCGTGGCAGCGGATGCAGTCCTGTGAGCGACGGTTGTTTGTCCGTTCCGCCCCAATTCCGCAGCATCCTCCGCGTCAGCGTCAACCGCCGTGCCTCGTGCCGCGCCATTTCACCGCGTTTGCCGCAGTGCCACGAGCCACCACGGACAAAATATATGTACGAGTACTCGTGTACTCGTACGCCTCCGCCCCTGTTGTGCCACGTGAAGGCCAGCTGCTGCGTGGGACTTTTTTGCTCCTCGGCGGCCGTCCCACGCGGATGCAATGACACCCACCACGGCTGTGCTTATTTTGTCCTCGCTCGCTTTTGTTGTTCCCTCCCGTCGTGTTCTCTGCCACGTTGCGGACTGTCCTTGGACTTTTTTTTTTCTCGTCCCTCCCTCGCCTAAAATTACCCCTTTGGTTCGTGTCGTCGATGGCCTCCTACGAGTAGATACCATCGAGGACGACAGGCTCTGCTCAACTCGAGACCAATTGTCTGCCAAGACAAAATAGGTGAATATCACACAGTCGCCACGTACCGCAACAGCCACTGCGCTCATAGCGCTCCAGCTACGCCGCTTACGAGTACGTGCTGCCAAGTCCACGATGCGCTCGAATAGCGGTGTGACAAACAGGACCGACGGGTGCTCAACAACGGCCAGCATACGCATAGTCGTATCGCATGCCCGTCTCCTCGGCCCGTACATCGTAAAAGCCACGAGGACCACGGCATGCTCGACGGGCACCCGTGGACACCAGAGGTCGCCCGGAGCGGGAACGTCTACGAGCACAAGTACTCGTATTGTCCAGTGTGGTCCTTGCTCGCTGCAAGCTCGGAAAAGACGATACGATGTGGAATGGCACCATCCGTCTTGTAGGGTGGCATTGCTGTGTCACAAGCCCAACCAGCCGCTGCTCCACCAGCAACGAAACCTGGTTCGCTGGTGCCTGCCCTGCATGAACGCATGAACGCACTAACAGCGACGTGCGTTATCGTATCGGAAAAGTCGATGCGGGAGGGGAAAAGGCGGGTGGCGGACGCACCGCAGAGAGCCCCGAAAATGCCGGATATCTGCATTACAGTGCCAATATGCATATATTCTTTATCGCATAAATGTACATGCGCACAGACCACCAAAGCCACGCGTGGAAACCACTTAACGCGTAAACGCGTCCAGGACGCGTCTTTCCTGCCCTCCTGCACGGTCGCTCCTGCACCTCATTAAACCCTGTCCCTTGGGGAGGGTCACTCCTTCCCGCCTGTCGCTTCTTCCCCTTCACTCGTCCATTCTCACGATACCCCTTTTGCATCAAGCACAGTCTGCGTATGCGTCACCGCATCCTCGTGCTCAACACTGCTCGCGACGATCTCCCGACTGCTGCCACGATGGACAGCAACCTGCTCCGCGACGACGCGGCGCGCGACCGTGTCCGCCAGGCCGAGGAGTTTCTCGATCCCAGTACGTCCGCGATGCCTCGTTGGCCCCGTTGGCCTCATTGGCCTCGTTTCTCCCCTCTGCAAAGCTGCGTGGCTAACCATTGCCGCGTCAAGACGACCCAAATGTGCGCACATACCGTCCCAGCATCATTACGATGCTGCAGAAGAACCAGCGCCGCCTGGTGGTCAACATCGACCACGTGCGCGACCAGCGCCCCGAAATGGCAGACGGCCTGCTCCTGCAGCCCTTTGACTACACGCCGGCCTTCAACCAGGCCCTGAAGAACATTGTCAGCACGATCCCCAGCGCGCGCCCCGACCAGACCGGCGACGACGTGCCCTACTACTGCGCGTGGGCCGGCAGCTTCGGCCTGCACGCGTGCAGCCCGCGCACGCTGTCGTCGCAGCACCTGAACCAGATGGTGTCGATCGAGGGCATTGTCACGCGCTGCTCTCTGATCCACCCCAAGATCATCAAGAGCGTGCACCACAGCGCCGCCGACGACGTGTTCTACTACCGCGAGTACCGCGACCAGACCATGACCAACGGCGCCACAACGACCAGCGCCTATCCGCAGCAGGACGACAAGGGCAACCCCCTCGTCACCGAGTACGGCTTCTCCACGTACCGCGACAACCAGACCATCTCCATCCAGGAGATGCCCGAGCGCGCCCCGGCCGGCCAGCTGCCGCGCGGCGTCGACGTCATGCTGGACGACGACCTGGTCGACCGCGTCAAGCCGGGCGACCGCGTGCAGATTGTCGGCATCTTCCGCACGCTGGGCAACCGCAACACCAACCACAGCAGCGCCCTCTTCAAGACGCTGCTGCTGGCCAACAACGTCGTGCTGCTGTCGTCCAAGGCTGGCGGCGGCATCTCCACCGTGGACATTACCGACACGGACCTGCGCAACATCAACAAGATTGCCAAGAAGAAGAATTTGTTTGAGCTGCTCTCGCAGTCGCTCGCCCCCAGCATCTTTGGCCACGACCACATCAAAAAGGCCGTCCTGCTCATGCTGCTGGGCGGCATGGAGAAGAACCTCGAGAACGGCACGCATCTGCGCGGCGACATCAACATCCTCATGGTCGGCGACCCCTCGACGGCCAAGTCGCAGCTGCTGCGCTTTGTGCTCAACACGGCGCCGCTGGCCATTGCGACGACGGGCCGCGGCTCGTCGGGCGTTGGTCTGACGGCGGCCGTGACCACCGACAAGGAGACGGGCGAGCGCCGCCTCGAGGCCGGCGCCATGGTCATGGCCGACCGCGGCGTGGTGTGCATCGACGAGTTTGACAAGATGTCGGACATTGACCGCGTCGCCATCCACGAAGTCATGGAGCAGCAGACGGTGACGATTGCCAAGGCCGGCATCCACACGTCGCTCAACGCCCGCTGCAGCGTCGTCGCCGCGGCCAACCCCGTCTTTGGCCAGTACGACCCGCACAAGGACCCGCACAAGAACATTGCGCTGCCGGACTCGCTGCTGTCGCGTTTCGACTTGCTCTTTGTGGTCACAGACGACATTGAGGACACGCGCGACCGCCAGATCTCCGAGCACGTCCTGCGCATGCACCGCTACCGCCAGCCGGGCACCGAGGAGGGCGCGCCGGTCCGCGAGACGGGCCAGCAGGCGCTGTCCGTCGGCATGCAGAGCCAAGCCAGCGGCGGCGCCTCGCAGCGCCCGACAGACGTGTTTGAGAAGCACAACGACATGCTGCATGCGGGCGTGGCCGGCTACGCGGGCCGCGGGCGCCCGTCCGCCGCCAGCAAGAAGAAGGAGGTCCTCAGCATCCCCTTTTTGAAAAAGTACATCCACTACGCCAAGACGCGGGTCCGCCCCGTCCTGACCCAGGAGGCGTCGGACCGCATCGCCGACATTTACGTCGCTCTGCGCAACGACGAGATGGAGGGCAACCAGCGCCGCACGAGCCCCATGACCGTGCGCACGCTCGAGACCATGATCCGCCTGGCGACCGCGCACGCCAAGTCGCGCCTCTCGAACCGCGTCGAGGAGCGCGACGCGCTGGCCGCCGAGGCCATCCTCCGCTTCGCCCTCTTCAAGGAGGTGGTCGAGGACCAGTCGCGCCGCAAGAAGAGAAAGACGCGGGCGCAGGACGACGCCGACCGCATGGACACAGACAGCGGCGACTCGGACGACGACGACGATGAGTCGGGCGACGAGGGCGCCGGTGCCGACGGCACGTTCCGCCGCACGGGCGCCGCCGCCAGCAGCGCCCGGGCCACGCGCGTCTCGACGCGGTCGCGCGGCGCTGCCGCCGCCGCCAGCAGTGGCCGCCGTGCAGCTGCCGACGACGACGACAACGACGAAGAAGAGGACGAAGAGGAAGAGATCACCCAGGCGACGGCCACGCCATCGCGGCGCTCCGCACGGACGGGCGCCACGCAGTCGAGCGGGTCGTTTGCCTCGTCGCTGCCGGCGTCGCGGCTGATGTCGTCGCCGTCGCAGAGGAGACAGCGCGGCACGCAGGCTGCGGACGAAGGCGACGAGGATGCCGAGGGCGACGACGACGACGACGCCGACGAGCTGGCGACCAATGCGGCCTCGCTCCGCATTGCCGCAGCCGCGCCGGCCCCGCTCGCGCCGGCCCGCCTGGCCACGTTCCGGCGCCTGCTGGGCCAGAGCACGGACCTCTTCGTGGACAGCGCGGCCAGCATCGACGACATTGTTGCGCGCGTCAACGAGAAGCTCGCAGCCGGCGGTCCCGGCCTGTCCAATGCCGGTGGCTCTTTCTCCCGCGCCGACGCAGAGCTGGCGCTCGCGCAAATGGACAAGGACAACCAGGTCATGTACACGGGCGGCAACCTGGTTTACCGCATCTGAGTGTCGAGCGGACCAGGGTTCAAGCGGAGATGACGGCTTCGATGTTGAGAACCGGCGTTTCTGGGTAGAAGGGGATTTTGCCTGTTATTTTCTTCAGTTTTCTGCGTTTTGTCTGGTCATTTGGCATGTGTATGTGTATGGTTTTGTGCGCGTTTGCAGCCCGTCGGCAGGGTATCGGGAGAACATGAAAGAACGGTTATGCAAAGGGGAGGCGGGAGATCATACCAGAAAACAGCATTTGGCAACGAACGGTGACCGAGCAGAGCGCATTCGTAGGATGGCCTGGTATATAACAACCCAGAAAAAAGAGAGGAGAAAATATCCTGAATCTAAAAAGTGTCTATGCGCTTGTCGTTGAATCGTTCCCGTACTTTTCCTGCTCGAAAATAAATCAAAATGCCTCTGAAAACACAGCACCTCATTAATGCTTCAAGACGTGGCGTTTCCGCAAGAGCGCCTCGTATGCGGCGTACCGGTCGTCGACACGAACGCCGTTCCAGGTCTCCCGGCCCTCGGCGTCTTTGCCCAGGACGGGCACGCCGACCTGCTCAATGGCGAAGCTGGCTGCCACATTGCCCCAGGCGGCTGCTTCGTCGAGGCTCTTGCCACGTGCAACGGCCACGGCGAAGCCGCCAAGAAACGCGTTGCCGCCGCCGGTGGGGTCGACAACCGTCAGCTTCTTGCCGGGCGCGCTTCCCTCGGTCTCGGCGGCCTCGGCGGCCTCGCCGGACACGGCGGGAATCCACATCTCGACGCCGGCGTCGAGCTCAATCTCGTCGCGCGCAATGGAGCCCTCCTCGTCTTGCATGAGCCCCGCGAACAAGGCCTCCATGTCAATGTCCGGGCGCAGGCCGCCGTGCAGGTCCTGTTTTGGCGCCGGCTTTTTCTCCTTCTTGGGCACGTTGCCCTTGTCCGAGCGGAGGTGCCGCCGGCCTCCGTTCTTTGCAATGTAGCAGCCGTGCTCCGCGGCCCGCACCACGAGGGCATACGACTGCAGGGGCATTGCCGACAGCAGCTGCTCGCAGGCGCGCTCCACCGCCGCCTTGGACAGCTTCCCCGTCTTGGGGTCCATGCCCTTGTCCGGGTCGCCCATGTACGCAGCCAGCTCCGTGTGGTTGGGGCTGCAGACGTCGACCACCGGAAGGGTGTTTGTGCAGTCCAAGAGCTCGTCTGGCGTGCACCGGTCAGGCACAGGCTCCCAGATAAAGTAGGGGCGGGCCAGGATGCTTGCTGCAGCGGGGTGGTCTGGCCCGAGGGCCTCAATGGCCTTTCGCCGTCTCGACTTGATGTCTTCCACAAGGTCGCGGCACCGCGAGGCCGAGCTCAGAATGTGGAATGCGCGCGCGGTCAACAGCGAGGGCGGGAGGTCTTCTGCAGTCAGCCGCTTCTTGGGCGTCGTGTACCGGAATGCCCGGCGCTCTGCCTCGTCGTAGCCGTTCCATCCTCGCGTGGTCAGGCGGCTCGGGTCGTGGCGCATGATGACGGCGGTGTGCCAGCTCTCAACCAGGTCTCCCATGGCCTCTGGGAAGTCGGCGCCCTTGTCGACGATCCAGCCAACGGTCTGTGAGAGCGTCGGGGCCGGCGAGAACAAGCGAGCGCCGAGGGCCGCGTAGGCGCCGCCGCCACCGAGGATGTCGCGCACGGGCGGCTTTGGTGGCAGGTACTCGATCTCGTCTGTAAACGTCAGCCTGGGCCACGGAACGTCAAGTCTGTCCAACGGCTGCCGTCCCGCTTTAGCCCCAATATACGCACCGATGATAAACATGCCCATCGTGACAAAGTCCACGACAGTCGCGGGATGGCCGTCTGTGCGGCCGCCATCCTCAGCAACGGCCGTGCTCTCCTTGGCGGGTTTTGAGAGGGCCATATCGGCGGGCTTTCCCTTCGCCAGAGCGGCCAGGGGCCCCTTCTCGTCGTAGTCGAGTCTGAGGGCACCAAGCTGCGGCTCGAGACCGGAGAGGGCCATCGCAAGGAGAGCAAAGGCTGCGGAGGCTTTCACCCACGGCACGGGGGCAAGCAGAGCAGACCAGATGAAAAGAACAACCGCGTCGGCCGTTTGCGTCTGCGGGAGATCGCTGAAGAAGAAGATCGACAACTGCGTTCGTCGAGGTCAGGCCTTATCAATCTTCCGATGCGGCGCTGCGTCGGGAAAGCGCTAACGAAAAAAACAGCTGCTAGCAATAGCCCAGGCGGTCGGGCTAGCACGCGAGTCGGGATGGCGGGACCGTCTCGTATGGATGGATTCAAAGGAGGCGTGCTGGCCAGACGCGAAGCCGGACAAAGTGGGATGACGAGGTGAGAGATGCTCGCGGGCGTAAAAGAGGGACAGGGCAGGAAAGTGCAGGCTCGACACAGGCGGCGTGAGAATGCAGAACAGGCAAGAACGGTCCTTTCGGGCGTGCTCACTCACACTGCAACTCGAAAGCTATGCTCCATCAGGCAAGAGCGGCCAGACGAGAAGGGGCAACAACATCGCACTTGCCTCGACGAAGCCACACAGACAGCGATGAGCCCAACGCGAGGCAGGAGCGAACGAGGCAAAGCTGAGCCTGCTGCACGGGCATCTACTTGGGCAGTGGGCATAGAAGGGTCACTGCTGCTGGTCTGCACACAGCTGTTACCTCGCCAGCTAACCCTCTCATGCAGGCGGGAGGGCCGGCAGTCGCCAACGTGCCAATCGACTTGCAGCCTGTGCCGCGGCGGTCGTCGACGTTGTTCTACTCGTAGGTGTTTTGCAGAAAGGAACGCTCCTGCCGTGGCAATTCGTTCTCGAGGCAGGAGCAACGGCGAGCAACCTCGAAATGACTAATGGGGTGCCCTAGCGCAAAGTCGCTGCGCAACGGGAAGGCACGCCAGAAGGAAACGCCCAGACCGCAGCTCATCAGGGGTAGCCTCGACGCCGCGCCAATCTGTCCACGCCTTGGCCGCTTCCAACGTCTGCCATCTCGCGATTCCGTGCTCGCCAGGCAACACCTTTCGACATCCTCCCCGCCAATCTCCTCGCATCCCGGAATCTCGTTGCCTGGCTTCTAGCTTGCTTTCGACATCTTTTTATCACAGCGTCCAGCCATCTCCGCTTGTCCGCCTGCTTTTGTGCTTTTTGCCTCATCTGCCTCGTCTGTCTCGTCTGCCTCATTTGCGATCGTTTGCGACACTCCTCCGCTTCTCGCCATTGCTTCTGCCGCATCGTCCACTTCTGTCGCATCGTCTCTCCTCCGAGCCGAGCTGTGCCCGTCTCCCGCCCCCCGTGCCGGCCACCTCCGCCCTCCCCCCCTATCTGCCTCGGATCTGCCCGCCATGGCGACAAACAACATGAACAACCTGACGACGCTCATCAAGCGGTAAGGCGTCGCCCGCGGAGGATGGCTGCCGTTATTTGCCGGCCGCTGGAGCTAACCCTGCCCAGACTCGAAGCGGCCACGGCCCGGCTCGAGGACATTGCGTCGTCCACCATTGAGCTCCCCCAAGCCGTGCCCGGCCTCCAACAGTCCATCGCCTCGCCCGCTGCGCCGCCTGCCGCCGTGGCCCCGGCACCTCCCGCCGCTGCCAAGGCGCCTCCACCGCCTGCAGCGCCCGTTGAGCCGCTTCCCGAGGCCATTGAGGAGTTTGACGCGTTCCTGGACGGCGCCGTGGCCAAGTTTGTCGACCTGAGCAACAAGCGCGGCGGCCTCGTGGCCGAACAGGCGGCCAAGGTCCAGGAGGGCTTCCGCGCGCAGCGCACGTTTCTGCTGATCTCGACCAAGGCCAAGAAGCCCGACATGACGGGCGCCGAGCTGTCGGTGTACCAGGACCTGCTCAAGCCCATCAACGACGCCCTCCTGGCCGTCAGCGCCATCAAGGACTCGAACCGCGGCTCGCCCGACTTCAACCAGCTCAGCGCTGTCTCCGAGGGCATCATGGTGCTCGCCTGGGTCACGGTCGCCGGCCGGCCGTTCAAGCAGGTGGAGGAGTCGCTCGGTGCCGCGCAGTTCTTTGGCAACCGCGTGCTCAAGGAGTTTAAGGACAAGTGCGTTTTTTTTGAAGGGGTCTGTCCACGAGCCGATTCTAACATTCTGCTCGCAGGGACCCCCAGCAAGTCGAGTGGGTGCAGTCGTTTTACCAGGTGTTCCGCGACCTGGCCGAATACACAAAGCAGTACTTTAACGGCGGCATCCCGTGGAACCCCCAAGGCAAGCCTGCGCAGGAGGTGTCCAAAGAGCTGGCCGCAGCAGCAGCTGCATCTCCGCCGTCGTCCGCTCCCCCGGCAGCGGGTGCCCCGCCACCGCCGCCGCCACCGCCAGGCCCGCCCCCTGTTTTGCAGATCAAGGAGGAGCCCCAGTCCAACGGCCCGTCGGCTGCGGCGGCGCGCGGCGCTGTGTTCTCGGAAATCAACCGCGGCGCCGACGTGACCAAGGGCCTGCGCAAGGTCGACAAGTCCCAGATGACGCACAAGAACCCGTCGCTGCGGGCGAGCTCGACGGTGCCGGGCGGCGGCGGCGGCCCCTCGGGCGGCCAGCGCGGCAAGAGCCCGGTGCCGGGCAAGAAGCCGAAGCCGGAGAGCATGCGGGTCAAGAAGCCGGCCAAGAAGGAGCTCGACGGCAACAAGTGGACGATTGAGAACTACGACAAGGAGTCGGCGGCGGCGCTGGGCGGGCCCATTGAGATCGAGGCCAGCATCAACCACTCGATCCTCATCAGCAAGTGCTCCAACACGACGGTGATTGTGCGCGGCAAGGGCAACGCCGTGACGCTCGAGAACACGGACCGCCTGTCGCTGGTCGTGGAGACGCTCGTGTCGTCGGTCGACGTGGTCAAGTCCAAGAACTTTGCGCTGCAGGTGCTGGGCACCATCCCGACGGTGATGCTGGACCAGGTCGACGGCGCGCAGGTGTACCTGAGCAAGGAGAGCACGTCGACGCGCGTGTTTATGAGCAAGACGGAAGGCGTCAACCTCAACATCCTGACGCCGGCCGAGGAGCTCGGCGCCGACGAGCAGGAGGGCGACTACAAGGAGGTGCCGCTGCCGTCGCAGATCTGCTCCTACTTTGACACGGCAAAGGGCGAGCTCGTCAGCGAGATTGTGTCGCACGCCGGGTAGGCAAGCAGAGCGAGACGGCAGGCGAGTGCAGGTTGCGCGGCAGCGAAGACAAGGGCAGTTGGAAAGCGTGTTGTTGTCTGTATATTTAGTTGTATCTCTGTAGCGGTCAATAAGAGTGTTGTAGAGCTGTGTCGTCACAATCTAAGCAACATAAGTGCAGTCATTTTTTTGTTATTTTATTGTTATTTTTAATCAGAACTCTATTCACGTCATATGTACAAAGTCTCCAAATTCGCGGCGCTGCATTTTCTTCGGGACAAAAAAAGAAGGGAAAAAAAAGAAAAAACCAGCAAAATTTACCCTTCATCGCTGGGTTCGCTTCTTCAAGCACGCCAACTAGCAAAAATGGATGCCGGCATAGGTGCTGTGTTTTGATTCTTTGTGGTATAGATTGTATCTGAACACTTCGCGGCCGTCTACAGCTTGGCACTGGGGGCCTGGAGCGAGGGCGTGAGCAGCTCGCGAATGTCGTTGGCGGCCTCGTTCAGGTAGAAGCTCATGCGGTCGCTGCCCAGGCCCTTGGAGACAATGTTGAAGTTGAGGCTGTTCTCGTTGATCATGTAGGCGATGCCGAAGCCCTCGTCGACGACCTGGCTCCACCCGTAGCCGTTAAAGTACTCGGAAGACAGCTGCGAGGTGGACAGGAACCACTTGCTCGAGTAGGCGTAGGCAGGATCGGCGTAGATGGCCGGGAGGGCCTCGCCGGGCTCGAGGAGGTTCTTGAGGCCAAACAGGTGGCGGTCGACACCCATGCCGTCCAGGGCGGCCGAGATGTACTCGATGTGGGACGCGACAGCCTCGCGGAACAGCTTCTCGCGGGTGGCACGGTCGACGCTGTCGTCGGCCATGGCCTTGCAAAAGGCAACCGAGGCCTCGGAGACGGAGCGGCAGGTCTCGGTACGGCCGAGCTGGAAGAAGCGGGTGGCGGCGGACTCGTAGGTGGGGCGGTTCTTGCCGTACATCTTGAAGTAGGCGAGCTGGATGATCATCTGGACGTAGGCGTCGGGCGAGCACTTGAACTTCTTGATGAGGCCCTTGCCGTAGCCCTGGTAGGACTGGACGGCCAGCTCGTGGCGGCCGATAATGTCGCGGAAGTGCTCGCCGGCCGCGGCGACGGTCTGGGCCAGGTCGGCGCTGAGCTTGAACTCGAGCGGGGTGGGCTCGGGCAGGTTGGCGCGCACCGCCGGGTCGTCAAAGTCGAGCTTGTTCTTGAAGATGACCTCGTTGACGTAGTCGTTGAGGCGGTGGGTGGGGGTGCCGTCCATCATGGAGTGCTCGCCCATGAAGCCGGCGGCGCCGTTGTCGCAGACGATAAACTGCAGGGGCTTGTCGAACCAGCGGTTCGAGCCGTTGCCGTGCCAGTACTGGTGGGCGCGCTCCTCAAAGGTGACGGGGGCGGCCTCGTCCAGGCAGACGAGGAAGGCGGCCGAGTCGATGACGGCCAGCGACTCGGCGTTGACGGACGCGTGCGCGGCCAGCGCCTTGCGGGCGTCGGCCCAGACGTCGCGGTTCTCCGTGGTCAGGAAGCCGACGGGGGGCACGGGCTCCTTGGCGGCGTTGGCGGCGGCGGCGGACAGCGCGTAGACGCGGCGGAACTGGGCCTCGAGCTCGCTCGTGTTGAGCTGGCGGCCGTCGGCCTCGTGCACGACCTTGTAGAAGCGGTTGTTGCGGACCACGGCAATGTGCTTGTAGACGGCCGGGTCGTGCTTTTCGGCGTGGTCCTTGGGGCGGGCCGGGATGCGGTCGCAGTTGAACATCCACTTGTAGCTGTCCATGCAGATGGGCACGCCCTTCATGTACTCGGGCTCGAGGGTGCCCTGGTCGACCTGCTTCTTGAACTCGAGCGCGGCCGTGGTGATGGCGGCCGCGCGCTTGGCGGGGTCGCGCCGGCGCCGGTCGTCGCGGTGGGAGTAAAAGTAGGAGACGTAAGGGATGACGGGGTCGCGGTAGGCCAGGTAGGCGGCGTCGTTCCACCACTCGGAGAGCCAGTTCTTGATCTCGGGGCGCGCGCGGCGCGCGAGCAGCTTCTCCTGCAGGCGCTGGCCGACGCCGCCGGGGCGGATGAACTCCTGGACGGCCGCCTCGCTCTTGGCCACGTCCTCGGGGGGGTAGAGGGCCTTGAGGGACTTGACGTAGCGCGCCGCCGTCTGCTCGAGCGTGGGGACGGGCAGGCGCGGCAGGGACTCCTGGAAGCGCAGCATGGGGCCCTTGGAGGTGTCCTCGACGTAGCCTGTCGGTCAGCAGGGGGAGAGGAGAGGAGGGGGGGGAGAGGTAGGAGAGGGTGCAGAGGAGGTGCAGAGAGAGCGCAGACGAGACGGCGCAGAGACGGCGCAGACGGCGCAAACGGGAAGCTCACCCTTGGGCAGCGCCTTGGTGCTGCTGTTTCTCTTGGGAGCCATTGTGAATCGGGACTGGCGAGTCAGCAAGACGGCGACGGCAGCGGCGCAGACGGCGCAGAGACGGAAAGGCTGAGGAAAGAGAAAAGACCGAGACTCACAAGATGTGTTCTCAGCAGACTGCTGGTGCTGGTGCTGGTACTCCGGAGCACAGACGACCTTGCCTCAGCGCGGGCAACTGCTGCAAACATCCCAAACAGGTTGTAGGCGACGTGGAAGGGGGCGGCGTTGGCTTGTGAAAGAAGAGAAGAAGAGAAAAGAGTCTCGGCGCGATGCTGGTTGGGTTTTGTTCACCTGTGCGGCCCGGGAGGGAAAGAGCGAGCCAAGTAAGATTGCCTTTTTTCGTCTTCGTGTCTGGCGTCAATAAAGGACTTGGGGTTGTTTTGGGGTTTTGGCCCTTGGTTCCTTCTTTAGAACTGGATCGCCGAGGTGCTTTTCGGGAAAGAAGTCGATGTGCGGGCAGGCGCGTGAAAGAGTGGGCTGGCTACGCTGTGTACAGTATTGTATTTTGTACCCCACTGAACTGGGGATTGGCCGCGGGATAGACGTTCCTTCCCCATGTGCCGACAGCAGCAACCACGGGGCAGTGGGAAGCATGCCAGGCTTCACGTCACGCGGCAACGCTGGGGAAGGCGCAACCCACGCACGGAGACAGCGCGCTTCCCTCGCGAGGAAAAAGACACTGCCGGCACTCGCGTCGGCCGCAGCTTCCCTGTCTTCAGCGCCCGTACGAGTACCAGTACGGAGTAAACCACACAGAGCATCGGCAAGAAAGAGCAAGATGCAGGCGAGGGAAAACCTTGTTACTGGGCAGGCGCGCTGGGTGGGCTCTCAGCCCCGATGGATCCATGGATCCCGCCTTCCATTGAGCCGAGGTACATGTTGCTCGGGAAAGCGTCGCCCAGCAAAAAATGGGCCTGTTGCCTCCCCCAAATCGCAAGCCCCCACAGGGGCGTCCTGCGAGGACTTGCCCGTATGAAGAATATTTGGAGGCCATTCCGGGGCTCCATTTTGCGGAGGAAGAGCTTCTTTTGCGGCGCGTCCTGTGCCAGTCGACGTCAGGATGGCACAGTTTCGAGAACACGAATTGGAGGTGCGTTTTTTTCTGACTTTTTTTGCTCCTTCTCTTGCAGCCCTCTGTTGGAGTCAGCTGCAGCCCAAAGTGTGCGTGGCATCAGCCGTTTGCGGGCGAAGGGACGTTTGCTGCAAAGGGTGAGCGGCAACAGCGCGCTGAAGCAAAGGCTCTGGCGTCTGCAGAGAGCGAGACACGTGCGGCTCCAGGCCGCTGGGTCGCAGTGGCCCGCCCGAGGCACTCTTGTCGGCCAAGGAAGCATCGCGATGGTCTGAAGCGCTTGTCCGGTTTCCCGACCAGCCAGAGAGAGGAAAGGAGGCAATGAAAGAGATATCGGGTAAGAATGGTTTGAGGAAAACATGCGAGGAAAGCGACAAGAAATAACGCCAGCCTCGGCCGCCGTAGAACGAAAAACAATGACACGGCGATCGTGTTATCCTTTTCATCTGAAGTTGGTTTCTGATGATCGTCGTTCCTCGAAAAACAAGAAAAATCCAAAGCAAAACAGTCAAACCAAATACGACGTACAGTTTGTCCCTTGGCACCCTTGCAGAAAAAAAAAACACTGTAAAAAAACACTGGCGAAGAGAAGAAGAAACACGGCAATCAAGAGAGAGAGAAAGAAAACAAAAAAAAGGCCAGGAGAACCACTGTTCTCCCTTGCACCTTTACCCTTGCCAGACTCCCCGGTTCCCCTCATAGTCAAAACACCCTCCGCCGACGAAGCTCTACAGCTCCAAGCTGCGCGCGCCGCCCGGCGTGGCGCTCAGCGGCTGCACGCCGCCTGCAGGAGGCGCCGCCTGGAACGCCAGGCGCGGGCCGTCGACGAGCGCCTCCTGGGCCATGCGCAGCCCCTGGTCGCCGCCGGCGGAGGCGGCCGCGCGGAGGCCGTCCTGGACCTCGCGCACGCGGCGCTTAAAGGACAGGCGGTCGAGGAACAGCTGCTGGCGCGCGCGCTCGAGCTCGCGGCGCTCGGCCTGCAGCACGGCCTCCATCTCGTTAAAGTACTTGAGCTTGAGCTCCATCTTTTGCAGCGTCACGTTGACCGCCGCCGACACGAGACGCGTCATCTCGCGCTCCTCGTGCGACGCCAGCGCGCCCGACCGCGCGCCAATCGACGCCAGCGGCAGGTTGGCCAGGCTTTGCTGCGCGCTGCTGACCGTCGTCGTCGACGTGGTCGTGGTGGTGGTCGTCGTCTTGGTCGTCACCGTCACGTCGCCGCCGGCCCGCGCGCCGTCGACGTCCATGGAGGAGTCGTCGCCGCCCTTGTCCTTCTTGTCGGCGGCCGGCTCGTCCGCGCCGCCGGCCTCGAGCTTCTTCTGCAGGCCGCGCTTCAGCTCGTCCAGCGACTTGTTGGCCGCCGCCGCCGTGCTGGCCGGGTCGGCGAGGCTGGCCAGGAAGCCAATCACAGACATGACCGGGTTGTCGGCCTGGTTGAACGGCAGACGGCCGCCGCCGCCGCCCAGGATGGACAGGCCCACGGGGCCCGACTCGGTCACCTCCGAGTCCAGGTACTTGGACTCAATGTCCAGCTGCAGGAACTGCAGGACGCACTCTTCGCGCGTGCGCGTGCCGACGTGGTCGGCGACCTGGCCCCAGTCGTCGTCGAAGCGCTCAATGGCCTCGAGCAGCCGCACCAGCTCGGCGTCGCTCCACGGCGCGTCGCGGTCCGGAATGGACGAGTATGTGGGGTTCTCCATGCGCAGGTACTGCGCGCTGGTCTGGTTGCCGGCCATGCGGCCCTCGAGGTAGCAGCTGGGGCACAGGTCGTACTGGGCGCGCGGGTTGCCCTCGGCCTGGGGGTTGTGGTAGTAGATGCGCGTGCAGTCGATGCCGCACAGGTGGCAGTTGACCTTGACGCTGGGCTTCTTGGCAAGCTCCTCGGTGGCCTCGGCGGCGGCGGCGGCGGCGGTGCCGTTCTGCGTGCCGTTCGTCGTCGCGTGCGTGCCGTCGCCGTTCGTCTTGGCCTCCGCCTTGCCCGCGCCACCCGCACCGCCGGCGACCTTGGCGCCGCGCGCATTGGCCTCGTAGATGTTGCGGCCGACCTCGAGGTGCAGCTCTGACTTGGGCAGCGGAGCAGCCGCAGCGCGCGCGTCGGTGTCGCTGTGCTTCTTGCCCTGCGCAATCGCCGGGTCGGCGGCCGGCTGCCACGGCTGCAGGCCTCGTGGCGTGTCGGCAATGATCTTGAAGTGGCCGGTAAAGGGAGGGCCGACGTGCGACGGCCGCTGCTCGTAGTCGACCTGGTAGTTGATCAGGCCCCACTGCTCGAGGAAGGCGTGCACGCGCATGATGGCGCACACGTCGCCCGCCAGGTTGCGGCGGCAGGCCGTCACGGTCAGGTACTCGACAGGGTTGAGGCGGTAGGTGTTGATCATAAAGTCGCGGTAGTCCTTGTAGACGTGCGGCGTCTTGCTGCGGTTGCGGCTGTTGAAGAACTCGGGCAGGGCCTTGCGCTCAATGTTGTGGATCTGGTTCATGGAGAACCAGGTGCTGTAGCTGGGCAGGACGATGGCATGTGTCTGCGTGATGAGGTGCTCGCGCGCCGCATTCTCGGCCGTCTCCTTGGACTTGGCGACGACCGTGGCCTCGTCGCCGGCGCTGGCGCCCGCAGCGCCCTCGGCGGTGCCCGCCTTGCCGGACGCCGAGCCGGAAGCCGAGCCGGCCGGCGAGCCGTCTTCGCCCGTCGCCTGGGCCTTGGTCTGCGCCGCATCGCCGCCGGCCGCCCCCGAGCTGCCGGCCGCATCGCCCATCTCCTCGTCCTCGGCGCCGGCTGCTGACGCGTCCGGTGCGTTCAGCGCGCTCTCGGAGAGCCCTGCTACGGCCGGCGTGGCGCTGTCCTCCTTGATGGCTGGTTCTGCGCTGGGCGCCGGCTGTGCGTCTGCTGCCTCGCCTTCGCCCATCTGGATATCTACGGTGGAGTGTTAGCACCACCCCGTCCCTAAACGCGTCGGGCCTCACGTCGATGCGTACCTTCGGGCGCGTTTGTCGCGGTCTCGCCCGCCGCCAGTGGTGCCGCGGCAGGGGAGTTGCTGGATGGCGTGGCACCGTTGGACGGGCTGCCAAAGTTGACTGTGTCTTCATCCATCGCGATGCTGTGGTTGAAAAAAAAAAAAAAAAAAAAAAAAAAAAAAAAAAAGGAAAAAAGGGGGGCCGGGGCTTGGCGATGCGATGGGCACGGCGGTTGGGCAGAGCGCGCGTCGGTTGAAAAGCGCGGCGGGCGCAGGGCAGCCGACAGCGGAGGAACAAAAACGAGGGGACGAAATAAAAAAAGACGGAGGAGAGGAGGAAACCAAAGAAACGAGAAACGATGGACAAGAAAGCCGACAGGCCAGCGACGCAACAGCAAAGGGGCGAGAGCTGGGCGACAGGGCGTTGGAAAAGGCACAAGTTGCGGGCGCGGAGCCGGCGGCGACGTGGGCAGGCTCTTGTCGTTGCGAGACGCGATGATGCTCCACGAGAATCGATGGTGGTTCGTGATCGCGGTGCTCGACTCGTTTTTCGCGCCTGGGGGATTCAAAGGTTCCAAGGGGGACGCCAAATGGATGTGATTTGATGGCTGGGGGCGCGTTTTGCAGAAAACTGCAAGCTGGGAAGGAGCGCGGCGCATCGTTCTTTCTGCCTGGCGCAGACTTGCTGCCTGAGGCGGGAAGAGCAGCCAGTCCTGTTACATAAGCAGTTCAATCACATGACCGGTCACTTGGCGTCGCATTCGCCGACAAACGGCAAGCCCTCAACCTCGGGCCGCGTCCAACCGGCCGGCCCAGGCTGGCTCTGGGGCAGCCCCTCCACTAAAGCTCTTTCCTGGGCTCGCTCGAGGCGCTTTCTGGAGTCGATTTTCCTCAACCTCGTGCACCCCTCGACGTCAACACAGGCGCTGCCCGGCATTGGTCTTGTGCACGCCCCATTGGAAGATTGTCGTCGCTTCGCGCCTCTTGCGCCGTTCCAGCAACCCCTTCCCCCGCTACGATGCTGTCCACCGTCCGGAGGACCATGGCCAGCCCGGCCCGGCTCACGGCCCGGAGCGCGAGCCTGTCCCGGCTGCTGTCGTCGCTGGCCGTTCTCGAGCAGCGCAACGGCCAGCTGAGCGCCGGCTCGCTCAGCGCGGTGACGGCGGCCAAGAAGCTCGGCGGGTCTGTGCACGCGTTTGTGGCGGGCAGCGGCGTCAAGGCCGTGGCCGACGAGGTGGCCAAGGTCGACGGCGTCGACAAGGTTGTCGTGGTGGACAACGCCGCGTACGACAAGGTGGGTCGTCGGTTGTGCTGTTCTGACGCTGTTGTCGCCTGCGTCTGCTGACAGAACAAGGGCCTGCCCGAGAACTACGCCCCCCTCCTCGTCGAGAACATCAAAAAGGGCGGCTACACGCACGTGCTGGCCGGGCACTCGGCCTTTGGCAAGAACCTGATTCCGCGCGTGGCGGCGCTGCTCGACGTGCAGCCCATCTCGGACGTCACGGCCGTCGAGAGCGAGACGACGTTTGTGCGGCCCATCTACGCCGGCAACGCCATTGCCACGGTCGAGTCGAGCGACCCCATCAAGATCCTGACCATCCGCGGCACGGCGTTCCCGGCCGCGGACGCGGCGTCCGGCGGCGGCAGCGCGGCGGCAGTGGAGGAGGGCGTCGACCCCAAGGCCGCGAGCCCGACCGAGTGGCTGTCCGAGGACCTGGCCAAGTCGGACCGGCCCGACCTCGCGACGGCCGGCAAGGTCGTGTCGGGCGGCCGCGGCCTCAAGTCCAAGGAGGACTTTGACAGGATCATGCTGCCGCTGGCCGACTCGATTGGCGCGGCCGTCGGCGCGTCGCGCGCGGCCGTCGACAGCGGCTACGCCGACAACAGCCTGCAGGTGGGCCAGACGGGCAAGGTCGTGGCGCCGCAGCTGTACCTGGCCGTCGGCATCTCGGGCGCCATCCAGCATCTGGCGGGCATGAAGGACAGCAAGGTCATTGCGGCGATCAACAAGGACGCCGAGGCGCCTATCTTCCAGGTGGCCGACGTCGGCCTGGTGGGCGACCTGTTTGAAAAGGTCCCAGAGCTGACGGAGAAGCTCAAGAGCGCATGAGGCGGAAAAGGCGGTCGGGACGGGTGAAAACAAGATGTTATCATGGAATAAGGACTGGGCGTTTGCAATTTACTCCGTATTCAGATGCGTGCTAAGTGAGATGGATTGGGTGAAGAGATTTTTTTTTCTATAAATATGAAGAGTATATTGTGGGTTTCTTTTATTTATTTATTTTTTTTAAAAAAAAGAGATGATATGTAATACCTTATGCCCTAGAAAGACAAGTTCATACACCCCGTCACCCCAGCACGGACAACATGTCTTCTGTCCGCGTAAACTTGCTGCGCGGCTTGCCCAGCTCCTTGCCCCTGCGCACCTCGGCCTGGTCGATTTTCTGCCAGTCCGCCCAGGTGACAACCCTGGCGCCGGTCGTGTCGACCTCGGCCCGGACACCGTCCCAGCCGCCGCCCTGGCCGCCGCCCGGCAAAAACGGCGCCTGGGCCTGCCAGTCGCCGACAATGGCGTCGGCCGTGGCGAAGGCGTCCTCCATGGTCGAGGCAATGACGCCGGTCGGCCCGCGCTTGACCCAGCCGGCGCAGTACAGGCCGGGGTAGGGCCGGGCGGTCATGCTGGCGTCGGGCGCGCGCACGTCGCGCAGCACGCGGCCGCGCCCGTCGTTGAGGATCGTGCCGCGCCGGTCGTCAAACGGAATGCCGAGGTCCTCGAAGCCGGCCAGCGCCTGGGACCGGTAGCCGATGGACCGGAAGACAAGCTGCGTGGGCACGTGGCGCAGCTCGCCGGTGAGCTGCGCCTGGGCGTTGCTGTCAAAGGGATCCGAGAGACGGGTGTGTTCAAACGTGGCGCTGGCCACGCGGCCGTCGGCACCGCTGTCACCGCCGGCGGAGAACTGCCTTGGCGCCAGACAGAAATCGAGCGACCAGGCCTTGTGCGCCTCGGCCAGGGGCGTGGCCGCGCCCTTGGCCACAACCTCCATCAGGCGCCGCTGGGCGCGCGGCAGGTCCTTGAGGCTGGGCGGCAGCAGCGCGGCGGCGTCAAAGGCGTGCAGCCCGACGCCCGGCAGCTTCATGAGCTCGCGCACCTCCTTGATGGTGAAGGCGGCCTGCATGGGCCCGCGCCGGCCGACGACGTGCACGCGCCGCACGCGGCTGCGCGCCAGCGCCTCGAGCGCCTCCTCGCTCATGTCTGTGCGGCGCAGCACGTCGACGCTCTCGAGCAGCATGCGCGCCACGTCGAGCGCCACGTTGCCCTGGCCGACGACGACGGCCGTGTCCGTGCCGGCGCCGGCCAGGTCCGCCGCGATGCGGCCGTGCAGGCCGGCCTCGCCCGCAGGCAGCCCGTTGTACCAGCCCACAAAGTCGCGCGCCGCGTACACGCCGCGCAGTTCCTCGCCGGGCACGCCGAGCTTGCGGTCGCGCGAGGCGCCGTAGGCAAAGACCACGGCGTCGTAGTGCCGCGCCAGCACGGCCAGCGGCACGTGGCCGCCGCCGGGATTGTGCGGGTTGCCCGCGGCGTCGCCCACGGCCACGTTGCCCACAAAGCAAAAGTCGCGCGACTGCGCCACCTCGTCAAACTTGTCCTGGCAGTTCTTGACCTCGGGATGGTCCGGCGCCACGCCGAAACGCACGAGGCCGAACGGCACCGGCAGCGCCTCGTACATGTCGACGCGGGCCGCCGTCTTGGCCATGACGCGGTAGGCCGTGTAGAAGCCCGCGGGCCCGGACCCGACCACGGCCATGCGCAGCGGCCGCCCGCCGCCGGACGCGTGGCGCCGCTGCGGCCCCGGCAACGCACGGCTGCGCGGTGCCCGCCGGGCCGGCCCAGGCAGCCGCGGCGCGCGCAGCCGCGCTCCGCACGTCGCTCGAAGAGACTGCATTGCTGCCGGCGTGACTTGTGGTGGCTTGCAGGAGCAGGTTGGCCGACGAAATCGCTGGCGACGCAGCGGTGGCACACCTTGGAGGCGATGACGCACGAGACGGTCGATTTTGCCCTGCGTCTTGGCTTAGTACTCGTCTTAATAGCACATGCGCTGCAATTGGCGGCCTTTGGTGCCTAGCCGCACCGGCAGCGCCCGCACCTCCGCTAACACGACGAGCCACTTTTCGCTCCGGGGACCGAGACTGTCCCAAGCTCCGGGCCGGCGCCGTGATTGCGTCGTGAGATGCTGTAGACGTCCCTTTACCTTAGTAATCAGGGTCTTGCATCTCCACTAGGATTAGATCCGTAGCAAGGCTGCTTGGCATCTGCCCTGGCAGACGGCAAGCGCCACCCACCATTCCTGCGCGCTGTTGCCGTGGCAACACGTACTTGTCTCACCAAACAGCACAACGCACCTTCCATGCAGCCCCTCAGCCTGCAGCAGATTGCGCCTGCCAGCAAAGTCCCAGCAAACGTGCGAGCGAGCAATACGAGGAAGGCGCACCCGGCCGTCTGACTATTATTACTCTACGCTGCCTTGTCCCGGAAGCAACATCGACAGTCTTTTCTCTCCTTCACACCACAGCCCGACGAACCCCCGCCGACATTCCAGTGCACACATTGCCGCGAGCTGTCAGCCAACGCAAGACCGTCTGGCACGCGGCCGTCGACCCACCGAACACAAAATCAAGAAAAAACAGAGCAAGCACCTCGGAGAACAAGGAAAGAAAGGAGGAAGAAGGAAGAAAAGAAAGAAAGAAGCCGAGACAAACAACGGCGAAACAAAAAGAGGCGCGCGGCGAGCTTGCGTCGACACCGCCGGCCGACACCACCGGCACGCAGACTACGTCCTGCCTGGCACGCAGCTTGGCAAGACAGCAACCAGCGATTCTGGGCCCAGACGTCTCTCCTTTGCCTCCTTTGCCCCCCTCCGCTCTCGCCCGCCGGCCACCATGGGAGGCGCGCAGCAGCCGTTCCTCTACGAGGCCCAGCGGAGCTCGTCGAGCTTTCCCGAGAAGCCCTTTGACCCCAAGGCCGTCACGCGTGCCAGCTGGCAGCCCAAGCCAGCCAAGCCCAAGCAGGAGGGTCCTCTGCTGCAGCTCAACCGCCATCCCGAGTGAGTATTTGTTTGTGCGCTCTTCCCCTCCCCGGCGCTCCTCGTCCTTTGTCCACGCCGCCCTGCTCTGTTCCGCGCCCTCTGCTGACCTTGCCAAAGCGCCCATGAAGTTATCGGCGGACAGCGCAAGCCCGTCAAGACCATGAGCAGCACCACCAAGGCCTGGATCAAGGCCATCCGGGTCGTGCAGCTGCTTGCGCGCGCTGTCCAGTTCGTTGGGGCCACGGGCATCCTGGTCCTTGTGATCCTCATCACCGGCGTTCCTGGCCTCACGACCTGGGTTCTCCGCATCACCGTATGTCTTTTTTTCTTTTTCCCTCTTCCCCTTCTTCTTTCCGAGCCGCATATTCACGACGCTCGTCTCAGGCCGCCTTTGTCATCGTCCACACAGCCTATGCCGTCTACCACCTCGCCAAGCCTGCGGGCTACCGGACGCCGGCGTCGTCGGGCGCCTACCAGGTGTTTGCGGCCTTTTCCGACCTCTGTGTTCTTCCGCTCTACGCCTACGGCGCCATGGCTGCGCGCAACAACAGCGGCAGCTGGACGACGCTGCTGGCGAACCAGGACCTTGTCCCCTACCTGATCACGGCCTTTTACTACACCCTGATCGGGGCCGGCGGGCTGCACGGCTTCACGCTTGTTGTATCCTTCTGGCTGGCCCTCAAGTTCCGCCAGATCGCCCTGATGCCGCCCGACATGAACCCGCTCGAAAGCCGCTATACGTCGCGTGCAAAGAAGCGCCAGGAAAAGGAGACGAAACAGCAGCAGCAGAAGCAGCAGCATGCACGCGGCAAGTCGTCCATTGCAACCGCCGACACGTTCGAGTCGCTTTCCAGCCTGGACAACGACAAGGGCCTGCTCAGCCGGCCGCCGTCTGTTCCCTTCTTGCACACGCGGATGGGCTCCCAGGCCAGCGTCCAGTCCCGGGACCCGCGTCTCACCCTGCCCAGCCAGAGCAGCCCGTCCGACTCGGCCCGCAGCTCCCTGGCCAACCTCAAGCGCTCGTCCGTCGTCTCCTCCACCCCCAACAGCGGCCGCGGCGCATACGCCGAGATCCCCCTCAATGACGGCGGCTACACAAACGCCCCCGCCTCCCGCCTCGGCCGCCACAGCGGCAGTCGCCCCAGCAGTCGCCCCAGCTCAGGCGTCCCCGACGCCAACGCTCCGGCCGGCCTTGGTGTCAGCGGCCGTCCTGGCAAGTTTACAGAGACGTGGAGCACGACCGAGTCCATGGTCAGCCGCACCCAGCAGCGCAACGCGGCCCTCAACACGATGGTCCTGAACGCGTCCGGAAAACGGCGCAACTACGAGGTCGTGAGCCAGGCGTACGACTTCCGCGAATCGGACGACGATGCTTCGGACACGGAGACGGTGCGCCACCACCCCGGCACGCTTGGCAATGACTTGGGCGACGAAAACAGCCGCTACGATGATTACAACTACGACGAGGACAACGACCCGAACCGGCCAAACCCGCTCCGCACGAACCCGCTGCAACGCACCAAGACGCCGTTCCATCGGCCTGGCCAGAGCCGCGAAGCCAGCCGGCCCGCATCTGTTGCGCCGTCGATGACGTCCTCCGTCCACACGAGCACCACATACGACGGCAATGTCCTTGGCGAGGTGCCCATCAACGACCGCCGTGTCAGCGGAGGAGGATACACGGCCGACATTGCCGACGCCATGACCAGCAGCATCGCCAAGGGGGGCACCACCAGCCCTTCCAAGAACGTGGGCCGGGGCCTCACCAAGGGCAACCTCTCCCCGCCGCCATCGCAGCAAAAGAACAAGTCCAGCGTCTCGCGCACGCCGACGAAGCGCTGGACATGGGCGCCGCGCAGCCGCCAGAGCAGCGTACAGAACGAAGACGACTTTTACAGCAAGCCGTATGGCCAGCTCAAGTCGGCCACGCCGCCCATCATGGTGGGCGAGGAGCTGTCAGGCAGCCCGTCCGGCGCGCGGCAGGTATCCAGCGGCAACGACTACGATCTGGGCAGCGACCGGTACCTCTACTATGGCGACAACAGCGAGGCCGCCAACACGTTCAGCCGGCGGAACGTCAGCGGCAAGATTGCCGAGGAGGGCCGGGCCTACTCTCGGTACAGCACGTTGAACAACTAGCGAGGAACAGGGGACGCGCGGGTGCTTACGCGCAGGTGCTTTTTTTGCTTTCCGAATGGGCCGGTCTTCAGACGCAAATTGGAAAGGTTCTGGTGTGGAGAGGATCATATACTGTGGATGTCGGAATATCATGCCATCCAGGCACGGCGTTTTGGTTTGCTTTCTGCTTTTTTTGATTTTGATTGATTTTGCTGTTTTCTCTCTCTCTTTTTTTTTCTCCTTTTTGCATTTTGGCCAACCTTCTAGGCTTGCTCTTAGGTAGATTAATACGACGCTTAGCCACTCATCTTTGACGAAAGACCAGATTGTTTACATTGTCACCAGCGCCTCAAAATGAGTTGCCTAGTAATATCCCAGAGTGATTTAGCAGCGTGCGCCTGTGCAGGAACCCAGCCGACCCAGAATTTGAAAAGGCCCCAAATGCTGCCGGCGTGTATTGGGGAGCCGGCGTTCACGCTTTTGCCGCCCGCCTTCGTTTCTTGAGAAAGCGCGCCCAGTCTGCGTTTCCAATGCGCTGCCCGTCGCCGCGTTCCGTGCTGTCTGAGCTCTCGGCGCTCCATGTCCGTCCGCTCTTGTCCCAGGCGGCGCCGAGGCTGCAGAGATGCCGCATTGTCGGCCGGCCGTGCGGACAGTTCCACGGCTTGTCCATCTCGCCCATGTGGGCGAGCACCGAGGCCATCTGCCGGCGCGACAGGGCCTTGCCGATCATGATGCTGCTCCGGCACGCGCGCATGGCAAACATTTTGCGGACCTTGGCCGGGCGGGGCACGGCCGTCAAGTGGCCGTGGCCGCGGCCGAGCCCGCCGTCGAAAGCGTCATCGCCGTGGTGGTCGCCCAAAAGGGCAATCAGCTCCTCGAGGTCCGACAGGTCAAACGTCGTCTCTCGGCTCAGAGGCAGCGTGCGCAGACGGCAGCGGCTGCCGACAGGCTCGGAGCCGTCGAGCTCGGCGTCGACGACAAAGCCGTTGGCCGCGAGCGCGGGCAGGTGCTCGAGCACAATCTCTTCTTCGACGGCCGTCAGGTCGAGGCGCTTGGGCTGCACGAGGCGCTGCGACTGGACGACCGTGCTGGCCTGCAGGCGCTCAAAGTTGTACTTTTCGTCCGAGGCATGCTGGTCAATGATAAAGAGCTCGTCGTCCTTGGTCGCTGCATCGGCGTCGGCTTCCTGGTGAGAGGCTTCGCGCACGGCGAGGATAAAACCGAGGTTGAACTGGCCGACAATCCGCATGTTGGCAAAGTCCGACTTGACAATGGTCAATGCCAGCTTGGCTTGGGCGGCGGTCTCGGTGTCGTCGAGTCCGTTGCTTGTATCCGGCTGGTCGTTGCCGTCGCCGTCGCCGTTGCCGTCGTCGTTGCCGTCCGTTTTCGTCAATCTGTCCTCTGGGTTTGACACAAACATGTGCCACGCCAAGGCCTGCTTTCGAATCAGGGCCTCGTTGGCTTTCAAAACTTGAACGAGCTGCAGCGTTTCGTGTCTCTTCTTGGAGCCACCGCTCTTGAGGAACAGCTGGCTGCGCTTCTCTTCGTCGGTCAAGATGGGCACTTTGGCTGTAGGGCGCGGGCCTGGCGCGTCGCTGTCCTCGTCGCTTTCGGCCTCTTGGTCTTGGCCGTCTTCATTGTTGTTTGGCTCGGCCCCCTCGTCGTCGACCATGGGGTCACCTTCAGGTAATGCGTCTTCCATTGGTGGGATTGCCGCCTCCTCTGCGTCAAGTTTTTCTTTGCCGCCCTCGTCCTCGCTGAATACTTGCTGATCGAGATCTTGAACATCCAAGTCTTTATCGGCCTCTTGGTCATCCTCTTGGTCCTCTTGGTCGTCCTCTTGGTTCTCTTGGTCGTCTTCTTGGTCATCCTCTTGGTCGTCTTCTTCGCATGATTCATCAGAATTCTCTTGTAATCCACCCTCGTCACTGCCTGCGTCCGCGTCCTCCCCGTCTGAAGACCGCCGACCAGCAGAGAACATTTGTGTGAGACGGCCGCCAAAGGAAGGCAGTGGTGTCTTTGTCTTCTTTTGCCGTGAAGCTGTTGTCAGACTGGACCGGCTGCCCCCCGTGGTGGTGATGGCAGCAGTCTTTTGCCGTTTTGCGCGAGGACTGGTGAGTATGGGCATGACAGTCGTCTGGGAGCGACCTGCCACGGCAGCAGTTCCGTCGGAGAGCCTTTTGCGTGGCGAGGGAAGCACGACGGCACTCGCCGGTGCCACATGCGAAGGAGGTCGTTTTGTTGGTGTTGGCAACGAGGATGAGGCCTCGAGGTCGTGCTTCTCCGCCATTTCGTCCTCGGACTCTTCCGTAGCATCATTCGCCTTTCCCTTTGATCTTGCTTCACTGTTCAAGTCCTCGCCTCTAGCCGCGCTTTCTTTTCGCAGACCCGGGCTGTCGGAGTCGTCTTTTTCGTCACTCTCCTCTGACTGGCTTGATGCGGGCTCGGCCTCAGCCCGCGAAGACAACGACGGCGCAGGGGTCACACTCGCTGTGCGTCTGGACGGGACAGGCGTGGCATCCGACGTGGACGACGCACGAGACGTCAAAGGCGCTGCTTTCTTGAAGGCAGCCAGCTTTTGCGACGTCAGCTGCGAGACGGGCACGGTGATGTCCTGCTTTTCAAACAGCTCGATGAGCGACTCGCGCAGCGTGTCCAGCATGCGGCCCTGGTCGTGCAGCAGAATGGTCTGCTTGTCCGGGCTGACATTGACGTCGTAGAGATGCGTGTCGAGCTGGATGTCGGCAAAGATAAAGGGCGACTGGCCGCTGTTGTAGGAGCGGTAGACCTCGCCAAACAGCTGGGCAAACTGCGGCAGTTTGCAGGGCCGGCCGTTGACGTAGAACATTTGGCGGTCCGGCGTCTGGCGGCCCTGGCCGTGGGCGGGCCGCGAGACGTAGCCGCAGACACGGACTTTGTTTGTGCTCGTGTCGGACGCGTCGCCGTCTGCCCACCGGGGCCGGGTGACGGCCATCTCCAGCTCCAGGTCGAGCGCGAGGAGCGCGCCCATTGTCTTTGCGCCAAACACATTGATAATGTTGTCACGCGTGGCCGAATTGCCCTTTGTGGAAAACAGGACGACGCGCTTGCCCTTGCTCGGCTGCTGCGACACGGAGAACTTGACGCGCGTCTGGATGCAGGCGTACTGGTTCAGCAGGCCAATGACTTTGGCCCACTCTCGCTTGATGTTGCGCTCGAGCTCGCGCCGGCGCACGGGCAGGTTCCAAAAGAGATTCTCGACGGAGACGGTGGTGCCCCTCTGCGCGGCGACAACGGACGTGGGGCCGAGGCGGCCCGACGGCTCAAACTCCAGGCGGGTGCCCCTGGGCACGTCCGACGCCAGGCAGGTCGTCACGGAAAAGCGCGACAAGGCGCACAGGGACGACAGGGCCTCGCCGCGGAAGCCAAACGTCTGGAGGGTGTCGAGGTCGTCGTAGGTGGAGAGTTTCGAGGTGTAGTGCTTGAGGGCGATGCCGGCGTAGTTGTGGGGGGCGATGCCGGAGCCGTTGTCCTGGACCTCGATGGCATCCAGGCCCTGGTTCTTGAAGCGGACCTCGATGCTCGTGGCGCCGGCGTCGAGGCTGTTTTCGACGAGCTCCTTGGCCACAGAGCACAGGTTGACAATGACCTGGCCCGACTGGATGCGGTGGACCTGGGGACGGGGGGGTTAGCAGCGCCCGGCGAGGGATGTGCGCCAGGCGGAACACGTACAGCGGATGCGTCAATGGCCTTGATTGTCGCGGAAGCGGCTGTTGCTGCCGGCGTTGCTGCCGGCGTTGCCATCGCCGCCATCGCTGCTGTCGCCGCCGTCGATCAACGGAACACACACGATGAGCACATGGGTCTTGAGGGTCATGTTCAGCTCCAGTGCCGTGCGCTGCAGAGGCCCAAAAGCACCCTTTGAGTCGCGCCCGAGTAGAATGTGCTGCGGCGAGGCTGTGCCGGCCGTCGTCGTGGTCTTGCGCTCGTTTGTTCTTCAGCCTTGTCTTGAGACGCGACGCGCGTTTGATGGGCAGCCCCGCTGGCGCTGCCCATATCTGCTGACTAATATATCATTACTCATCATATTGTCACGTGATGCGTTCAGCAAAGTCAGCAGGAAACTAGCCAGCATCTTGCCGGCGCCATCTCGATCCAATTGCAGCAGAGACTGCGGAGACTGACAGGCGCCGGTCGTCGGCTCCACACAATCACGCTGTTGATTGCTGGCCTGGGTGACTGGTTGCCTTTCCAGAGGCCTTCAGCGAGGAGGCGCAGGCAGGAAACAGCTGGTTAAGCTGGTTTTGGGCAGCCACAAAGGCGGAGAGTGGGTGGTGGACGGGACGTGCGGGATTAAACCCGCCCATCGCAATTAACGCTTTCCGTCCCTCGCTTTTTCCGTCGTGCGTGACCGCGCGTGCTTTCAAGCAGCCCGGAGGCTTTGCGTCGAGGATGTTCCATTGCCCGTCTGGCAGCTGTTGACAAGACCAGACGACATCGAACGGCCGCGGATGGCAAGAACACGGCTGTCATGCAGACGCAGCAGACAAAAGACTCGATCCAGTCAGTGTGTACATACTCGTACATACATACGAGTAAGATACTTACCGAGTAATAGTACTCGTACTGCACACGTGCTGCACTGCTGCACGTGCTCGCTGGCGGCACACCATGTCCTTTCTTTGTCGGTTCTGAAATCCGCGGTGCCTGGACTGGTTTCGTCCTGTGGACCGCTGCGCTCCTAATCAAGATGTCAACGTCATCACTCTGCTAGCCCCCGCCGATGGTTGCATCCGATGTTTGATGGTGTCATGCACCTCTTGTTTTGAACAGAGCCGGCCGAGCCCGTCGACGATGCCGGGCCAGGACGAGAAACATGGTTGCAGCTTTGTCGCCGCCGTGTCTCCGGGCCATGTCCTTGTTTTCAAGCCACACCTGCCACAGGACGCGCCGATCGTCGACAATGCAGCTCTCGGGTGGAGGAGTGTTGCCTGCGGGCGCCGGTTCAACAGGGAGCGGGCCAGAAAGCCTCTGCACCACGCAGCTCCATTTCGTCAGCCTCGAGATGGATGGCTGCTGTCCAGTCGTTGCCGTTCGGGCCTGGCACGCTGTTTGACAGGTGCCAAGCACGGCGCTGCAGCGAGAAGCGGCGGAAACGGCCATGACAAGCATTGAGCCGGGCGGACAAGAGAACTGGAGCAAAAAAATCAGCAAGACTAGCAAAACTAGCAGCAAACAGGGACGAACCGAGACGCACCGCATAGGGGCTTGGCCAAGCCTCCAGTATGCAAGCACAGCCATTGGGACAGCCGGCATTAGCCACACGACGTTTGTCGTAACCCCGGGACTTGCAGACAAGACTCGACGTGCATCGGCGCCTCATTGCCCGTTGCTAGTGCAAAGCTTGTCGGTCGAGACCGAGTCGAAGCAAACATGCTTTCCGTTGTAGAAGATGGAAAAGCAAAGGCTGTAGGCTGGATAAAAATAAGAAGAAAAAAAAGTAGATTCTCGGACGTTGCTCCACCGCTTGCCGTAAGGAAGTCACAGAGCAGAGGAAAGAACAAAGGCTCGTATCTTACGTTCCTCTTCATCGCAGCGCTTTGCTCCGCTACCGGGCAGTCGTGCTCTTGTGCGACATGGCGAACAAACCAAACTTGCCGGGTCGCTGCTGCCCTAGCGAGGCGTTCGCCCAAAACGGAAAGGCGCTGCTTTTAATCTCCTGCAGTCCCCTCTAGCTGCGACTGCACGGGACGCTGTCCACGCGTCCGTGGTACTTGGTCCCTCCTATTATCTACTCGTATCTGACAGTAATAGTGAGCGCTCGCCCAGGCCCGAAGCACGGGCGCCGTTGTGCTCCAGATCCTACCGTTGTGTACAAAGTACCGTGTACTCGCAGCCGCCCAGCGCTCTTGCCTCCTGCGTTTTCGAGTTTTCGCCGGTCGTTCCTGGCTTGTCGTGCGTTGTTTCGACGCTCTCCGTCGTCCCTTCCCCGTTGTCTCCATTTCCTCCTCCTCCGCGCTTTCCTCCTCTTTTGTGTTTTGTGTTTTTCTTTCCTTTTTTGTCCTTTTCTTCGCGTCCGTCCGGCTGTCCTCCGCCGCGTCTCCTTTCCGTCCTCCTCTCGCCCTCTTCTCCCTTTTTCTCCCCAGCCGGCGACGCCCACCACCGTCGCCCTGCGTCCTCGCCTCGCCCCATCGACACGCCGCCCAGCCAGACCGGCCGGGAGCTGCAGGTCCGCGCCCTGGGATGCGGACGCCCTGCCCTGGCTCCTCTGCCGGTGACACCTCCGCCGCCAGGACGTCCAATGGTACGGCCCCGGCACCGCCAAGCCCGCCCGACGCAGCCGCGACGCCCAGCAGCGCAAAGCCCAGCAGCACGACGCCGCCTGACCCGAGCCCCCTGGACGTTCTCGACCGCCACGGCCGCCTCCAGGACGGCAGCGCCAGACCCGCGCTGTCTCCGCTGGACCCGCCCGCGGATGCGCTGAGGCCAGCGTCCACAGCGTCCGTATCAGCGCCTCCAGCGCCCGCGCCCGCCCCGGCGACGTCCGCCAGCCCCGACCCGCGCCACTCGGCCGCGCGCAGCCGGCGGCCCGGCGCCTCGTCCTCGCCGTCCTCGGCACCAACCCCCGCCCACCGCGCCGCGCCCACGCGCAAGGACCAGAGCCGCCTGGCGCCCCTCGTTCCCTTTGCGCCGCCGGCCACCGTGCTCTCTGCCTCGGCGACGCGGCGCTCGCCCACCTCGTCGTCGTCGCCCGCGCCCTCCTTTTGCGTCTCGGCCGCCGCCGCCTCGGCCGCCGCCGCGACCGCCGCCTCGACCTCGGCTGCGCCCCCGTCGCTGCTCGCCGTGCCAGGCAATGCGTCGGACCGCAACGCCGCCCCCGACCCCGACGACGACGACGACGGAAGCCGCGCCGGCAGCAGCTGCTGCAGCGGCACGGCCTACCGGGCCAGCGCCCCGGCCTCCACATACGCCGCCTCCACCTCCGCCTCCGCGACGGCGCCCATCCCCCAGCCCGCCATGGAAAAGGCCGCGCGGCCCGAGCGGCCGCCGGCCCGCCGGCAGCGCGCGCGCAGCCCGTGGGCCATGACGCCCCTGACGCTGGGCGTGTCCCTGCTGGGCGCCGCGCTGCTCGGCCTGATCCTGCGGTCGCTCGTCACGCGCCAGTTTGCCATGGACCCCAAGGGCTGCCGCATGTCCTACATGCGCCCGTCGTACGCGCACCTCGGCGACTTTGACACGGAGCACACGCGCTTCGCCAGCAAATACGCCCTGTATCTCTACCGCGAGCAGGGCGTCGACGACGAGACAAAGGCAGGTTCCGTCCCGGGCGCTTCGGGCGCTTCGAGCGCTTCGAGCGCTTCTCGCAGCAGCAGCGCCTCTCACTGACACACCGCAGCTCAAGGGCGTCCCCGTCCTCTTCATCCCCGGCAACGCCGGCAGCTACAAGCAGGTGCGCCCCATCGCCGCCGAGGCCGCAAACTACTTCCACGACGTCGTCCAGCACGACGGCGCCGCCCTGCGCGGCGGCGCGCGCAGCCTCGACTTCTTCACCGTCGACTTTAACGAGGACATCACGGCCTTCCACGGCCAGACGCTGCTGGACCAGGCCGAGTACCTCAACGAGGCCATTCGCTACATCCTCTCCCTCTACCTCGACCCGCGCATGTCGGCCCGCGACTCGGACCTGCCCGACCCGACGTCGGTCATCGTCCTCGGCCACTCCATGGGCGGCGTCGTGGCCCGCACCATGCTGGTCATGCCCAACTACCAGTCCAACTCCATCAACACCATTGTCACCCTCTCCGCGCCCCACGCCCGCCCGCCCGTCACCTTTGACCGCGAGATTGTCAGGATCTACGACGACATCAACGACTACTGGCGCCGCGCCTACGCCCAGCAGTGGGCCAACAACAACCCCCTGTGGCACGTCACCCTCGTCTCCATTGCCGGCGGCGGCCTCGACACCATTGTGCCCTCCGACTACGCCAGCCTCGCGTCGCTCGTCCCCGACACCCACGGCTTCACCGTCTTCACCACCACCATCCCCCACGTCTGGACCAGCATGGACCACCAGGCCATCCTGTGGTGCGACCAGTTCCGCAAGGTCATTGCCCGCGCCCTGTACGACATTGTCGACGTCCACCGCGCGACCCAGACCAAGCCGCGCGCCGAGCGCATGCGCGTCTTCAAGAAGCACTTTCTCACCGGCATGGAGTCCATTGCCGAGCGCGACGTGCCGTCCAAGGAGCCCTCGACGCTCCTGACCCTCGAGGACAACGCCAACGCCATCGTCGCGCCGGGCGAGCGCCTGGTCCTGCGCAGCCTCGGCGCCTCGCCGCGGCCCCAGGCCCACCTCCTGCCCATCCCGCCCCCCGCGGCGCCGGCCGGCAGCAGGCGCTTCACGCTGCTCACCGACCAGCCGCTCGACAGGCCCGGCGACGCCGGCAAGCTCGAGGTCCTGTTTTGCAGCGTCTTCCCCCTGCAGTCGGGCCCGGCCGCCGGCGTCTTTTCCGTCAAGATGGACCTGCTGTCCGGCGAGAGCACCGGCTCCACGCGCCTCGCGTGCAAAAACGCCGCCTCGGACGCCATCGTGCTGCCCGCCTCGCGCCGCTCCGCGCGCCACCCCTTTACGCTCGGCGAGGAGCGCGAGGCCAGCCCCTTTGCCTACCTCCAGTACGACATGGAGCACATTGCCGACCACCAGTTCGTCGCCGTCATCGACAAGGCCACGGTGCACGCGCCCGGATTCGTCATGGCCGAGTTCAGCGACCACGCCCAGTCCCACCGCACCCGCGACACCAGCCTGGCCAGCCTGCTCGCCTTTGGCCTCAAATTCCGCCTCCCGGCCGCGCGGCCCATGGTGACCGAGATCAAGATCCCGGCTATCCAGTCCAGCCTCCTGGCCTACCGTCTGGAGATTGGCAACCAGGCCTGCGGCGACGAGGCGGAGCTGTTCACGCCGCTCGTGCGCCAGTCCATCTCCGAGCCGTCCTTTGAGTCCAAGTACTACGTCAACGCGCGCCATGCCAGCGTCAGCTTGCACGGCGTCGCTCCGTACATGCCCCCGCCGCTCGCGCGCCGGCCGTCTGCCGAGGACGCCGGCCTCAGCTTCCAGTTCTGGACCGACCCGACGTGCAACTCGAGCATCCAAGTGCGTCTCACCGTTGACGTCATGGGCGGCTTGGGCAAGCTGTACATGCGCTACCGGACCGTCTTCGCCGCCTTCCCGGTGCTGATTGTCGCCCTCGTCCTGCAGAAGCAGTTCCGCGTCTACGACGAGACCGGCGTCTTTGTGCCCTTTTCCGAGAGCCTCGACCTGTGCCTGCGCAAGTCGATCCCGGTCGTCGTCGCCGCCCTGACCGTCTTTTCCCTGTCCGTGGGGGGCGGCGCCACCGCTCAGACAGACCCGACGGCGGCGGCGGCGCCTGCCACCTTCTGGAGCTGGCGCAACACCACCGAGGCCGCGTCCGACTTTCACCGAAACGACCTCCTCGCGGGCACCGAGGACCCGTTTTACTGGTTCCTGATCCCCCTGATCAGCGTCATCTGCATCGGCGTCTGCACGGCCATCAACTACGCCGCCCTCGCCCTGACACGCCTTCTCAGCCTGGCCCTGAGTCTCGCCGTCTCGCGCCCCGGCTGGGTGCGCCACGACGACCGCCGCAGGGCCGTCCCTCCGCACACAGTGGAGCAGCTCCAGACGCAGCAGCCGCCCGGCACGCCGCTCCAGCTGCCGTCCCAGCAGTACTTTGCCCCTGCGTTTCTCCAGTCGACGCCGAGACGCCGCGTGATCACGACGGCCGTGCTCCTGTTCCTCGTGTCCACCGTGATCCCGTACCAGTTCGCCTACCTCGTTGCCTGCCTCGTCCAGGTTGCGACGACCGTGCGCGCGCTCCGCGTGGCGTCCGACCTGCGGTCCACGGTCAGCTACAACTTTTACAACTACGTCCACTCCATCCTCATCCTCATGCTGTGGATTCTGCCCATCAACATTCCCATCCTCGCCGTCTGGATCCGGAACCTGGCCGTCCACTGGCTGACGCCATTCTCGTCGCACCACAACGTTCTCTCCATCATGCCCTTTATCGTCCTGGTCGAGACCCTGACGACCGGCCGAATGGTGCCCAGAGTGACCACCCGCTTAAAGTACGTTGTCGGCGTCTTGCTCTTTAGCGTCGCCGTGGCTTCAGCCGTCTACGGCGTTTCCTACGCCTACATGATCCACCACCTGGTCAACGTCGTCGTTGCCTGGCTTGTGCTCATCCACTCCACCGGCGACTCGGAAATCTGGTCGGGCGCTGTGCTGACCGAGCTCTTTGAAAACGGACACTCGGTGCGGAAACAAGGCAAATTTCCATGAGCTTTTTCTTGTTCCCGTCTTTTTGTTGCTTCTTGTTCTAGGCATTTACGGGTTTGTTTTTTTTTCTTATTGCCCCGTTCTCGTGTTTTGCATTTGGCGGCCGGTATACTCTTTTTCATATTGTTCATTGTTTTGTTCCTTGGCGGCTATTGTTCATATCTCCTTGAATCTGTCCACGACCAGGTACAGGGGAGCCATTGAGTTTGTATCTTTTTGGCAAAACCGGCGCAACGGCGTTTTCCCGCTTTGCTTTTTTGCCTTTTTTTTCCTTTTTTCCTTTTTCCTTTTCTTCTCTACCCAAGTGATGAAAAGAAACGAGGGCAAAAGGCACAGCTCGCACATCACCCCTGTCTCCTTTCCTCGTGTGCTTCTATCACGGCGCTCGTTTCCGGTACCTGTTTTAATCGCTTCTTGCCCTTGGCTCAGCACTTGTTTTTTAATAAGTTTCTGCAGGTTCTGGCTGCGGGTTCTGACCGTGCCTTTTTTCCAACTCTTTATATCCATGCACGGGACGTACAAGAAGGACGATGGGAGATGGGAGAAGAGGAGGTCTTCATCCTGCCTCTATATTGTGTGTACACTACAGACATGTACATAATCGGCCGTGTTGCATTGCTAGCCGAGCAACAGAAGAAAGGGACCGCCCACAACGGGCAGCAAGAGAGAGCTGCCCGACATACCATAGCATCTAGTTCTTAATGTTTAGCTCTTCTTATGACAACCTGCGTGTGCATGTAGGTGCTGGTTGAGAAACTTTGTTTAAATCGACCATGTGCTTTTTTTTTTGCAAAAACTTGTGTTAAGCCGCGAAGAAGAAGAATAATGTGACATGCCAATCCGCCAGAGAGCGCCAATTCAAACCCAAGCACAACAGACAGCGAAACATGCAAAAAGGCCAGATCCGCGAGATGATAGGAAAACAGCAAAACAACGACGGCAGGCAAACGGAGTACTTGCTCCTCATGCTTGCGCAGCCGCAGTCTCGCTTGCCTGGAAGCCGTCAATGGACAGGGTCACGGCGCCCGCCTGCACAAGCTGTATGTGTTAGCAAAATGTGTGGCATAAAAAAACAGCTCGTACATACCGCTCTCTGCAAGTCGTCAATCAGGTCGTTGACGTCCTCGATGCCGACGCATAGGCGGATAATGTCCTCGGGCATCTGGCGCTCGTGGCGGGTCTTGGCGTCGATGCTTGCGTGGCTCATCTGGCAGGGCATGCTGATGAGGCTGTTGACGCAGCCAAAGCTGACGCTGATGCCCCAGAGGCGCGTGGCCTCGACGATGCGCTCCGACAGCGCCGGGTCGCCCGTCTCAAAGGACAGCACGGCGCCGGCGCCGCGGGCCATGGACCAGTGCAGGGCGTACTGCGGGTGCGACTTGAGGCCGGGGTAGCGCACGCGGAAACCGTGGCGCTCGAGGAACTCGGCAATGGCCTGGGCGTTGGCCTGCTGCTTCTCCATGCGGATGGCGAGCGTCTTGACGCCGCGCATGAGCAAGAAGGCGTCGTTGGGCGCCAGGCCGCAGCCGGTCGCGTTGATCATAAAGTAGAGCTCGTCGCCGAGCTTGGCGTCGTTGCAGGCGATGACGCCGGCCATGATGTCGTGGTGGCCGGACAGGTACTTGGTGCCCGACTCGTAGGAGATGTCGGCGCCCATGTCGAGCGGGTTCGCCAGCATGGGCGAGAGCATGGTGTTGTCGACGACGACGAGCGCGCGCGGGTTGGCGGCGTGCGCCGCCTTGGCAATGGACGGGATGTCGACAATCTTGATGAGCGGGTTCGTCGGCGTCTCGAGCAGGATCATGGCCGTCTTGGGCGACACGCGCGCCACGGCCGCCTCGACGCTGGTCGTGTCGACGTGGTGCACCACAATGTTCTGCTTGCGCGCGAGGTACGTCAGCAGGCGGTTGGTGCCGCCGTACAGGTCGTCGCCCGTGATGACCTCGTCGCCGGGCGACAGCAGCCGCGTGATCACGTCGAGCGCGCCCATGCCCGAGCCTACGGCGAGCGCGCGGTGGGCGTTCATGATCTTGGCCATGTGCCGCTCGAGGTGCGTGCGCGTGGGGTTGCCCGAGCGCGTGTAGTCGTACTCGCCGCCGCCCGTCGCCGACGTCTGCTTGAACGTCGCCGACTGGTAGATGGGGATGCTGGAGGCGCCGTGCTGGTCCTTGGTCTCGGTGTAGACCAGCTCTGTGGCGAGGGCATAGCGCCGGCGGCCGTTGGACGGGCTCGAGGGCGCCGGCGAGGGCGGCAGGTTGTGGCCGTCCTGGTCGACGCGCGCGAGCGCCTTGCTGACGGGCTTGTCGGCCATTGCGGGCGAGCGGAGGTGTTTGCGAGAGGTGGTGATGATGCCAAAAAATGGGTTTGACAAGATGCTGGCCTGGGCAGATGCGGAAAGGACCAAGGTGCAAGAAAGAGGGGAAGGGGCGAATGCCGGAAGTCGGAAAAAAATGTACGAGTACGCGGGAAGGAACGAGCCAGAAAAAAAAAGGCCGTGCTGCAAGGCGTGCTCACGAAGCAATTGACGATATTGGCTCAATGGGCTGTTGCTTGCCGACCGCCTCTTTGTGTCTCGCGAGGCAGGTGCAGGGGAGTGGGCTGCAGGCTCCTCTCTCAGGTTCCTTCTGGCTTTGTCGTCGCTGTTGCCGCAATTGAGGTGAAAAGCCGATGCGCGGAGACTCACCGCACCGCGCCTTCCCCGCCAATCGGCCCAGTGGCGGTACCTGGCTTTGTGAGTCAGACATGCGACGAGCGAGGTACTCGTGTGAGCTAGTGCCAAGATCAGATGACGTGCTCGGCAGCGGCTACACAAAATTGGGCCATCGCTTAAGAGCATACGAGTAATTCGCAGATACACGTCAAGCATAGTAAGCAGAAAGATCAAACGCCGTCTTCGTATGCTCAATGTCCCCAGTCAAGAGTAGAATAGAACAGCCTCTGGAACTCCTTGAATACATATTTCCCGGCAGACGCAGAACCAGATAGAACAAGCCATCCAAAACAAATCTGTCGAATACACTCGCAGCGCAGCGTGTCTATGCCGTGCTGGCCGTGCTGGCCGTAGCGGCCGTGGCGGCCGTGGCGGCCTTTTCCGAGTCGTCCTCCACATCCTCGTACTCGTCGTCGTCCGCGCCGCCGTTGCGGCCCGCGCCGCCGTAGCCGCTGGCGGGCTTGGGTTTTGTGCGCTTGCTCGGCGCAGAGGCGCCCGACGGCCGCCGGGTGACGCGGCGCCGGCTGTTCATCTCGTCGGCGGCGGACAGGAGGCCCCTGGCCTCGCTGAGCTGGCCGGCCTGCGACGCCAGGTGGGCGGCGGCCAGCGCGGCGGTCTGGGAGAAAAAGTCGGAGGTGCGTATGCCGCGCATGGTGGCCGGGTCCATGCGGGAGAGGGGGGGCTTGCCGGGCGCCGGGCGGTTGTTGCGCAGAAACTCGCGCATGGGCATCATGGCGGCGTCGCGGCACAGCTCCTTGAGGTCGCTGCCGGACATGCCCTCGGTGGTGCGGGCGACGTACTCGAGATCAAAGTCGGCGTCGCGCTTGGTGTCGCCGAGGACGAGCTGCAGGATGCGGCGGCGCTGCTGGAGGCCCGGCAGGGGCACGTCAAACTTCTTGGGCATGCGGCGCAGGATGGCCTCGTCAATGTCGTGCATGCGGTTGGTGGCGCCCAGGACGACGATGCGCGACGGCATGCCGGCGGCGTTGGCCGAGGTCAGGCCGTCCCACAGCGTCATGAACTCGGCCTTGACCATGCCGCTGGCCTCGTGCTCGCCGCTGCGGCGCGTGCCCAGCACGGCGTCGATCTCGTCGATGAAGATGATGGCGGGCTGCAGCTTGCGGGCCAGCGAGAACACGGCGCGCACAATCTTGTTGGAGTCGCCGTACCACTTTTCCGTCAGCGTCGAGATGTGCAGGTTGATAAACGACGCGCCGCTCTCGTGCGCCAGCGCCTTGGCGAGCATCGTCTTGCCGCAGCCGGGCGGGCCGTACAGCAGCACGCCCGACGGCGCCGCCAGCAGCGGCGCCGCGTGCTGGTACAGGTGCGGCATGGTCAGCGGGTAGATGACCGACTCCTTGAGCTCCTCGATGATGTCGTCGAGGCCGCCGATGGCGTCAAAGCCCACGTGGATGTCCTCGGGCGCCACGATCTCGAGCGCAATCATGTTCTCGTACTCGTTGAGCTCCAGGTCCTCGGGCCGCAGCCCGCCGCCGCGCCGCGCGCCGCCGGCCCCGCTGCCGCTGCCGCCGCCGTCAAAGTCGCTGTCGTCGCCGGCCTCGGCCGCCCTCCGCGCCTTGAGCAGCCGCTGGAGGTTGGCCTTGGCCTTGATGCGTGCCTGGTCGTGCTTGTCCTTTTCGGGGTCGAGGTTCGTCGCAAACGAGGAGATGATGTTCTTGGTCAAGAAGTAGAGCGTTGCCGTCTGCGGCCGGCCGCGCGTCAGCGTCTCTGCAGCGACGGAGAACAACGGAAGAACACGTTATTGTCTTACCATTCCCGCAAACATGGCAAAGTCGAGGACATAGTCCCCTAACCGTTTCCTGTCTGACATTGGGGGCGCGCGATGGGGGGCACCGACGCGGCGCCGTGACAAGCGACAGGAGAAGAAGGAGACGGAAAGAATGCACGCGGTCAATGTCGCGAGTGCCTTGCGTGCCGCGCCGAGGGCTGCTGTCGTTGAACGGGTTCGCGTTGTCGCTGGCAATTCTGGCAGCCGCCACTTTGGAACGGCCGGTGCCTGACGGAAGGCGCTGAATCGCAGCGGCCCATTGCCGCCTAGCCGGGTCGAGACGCGGCCAATCAGCGGCGCGACCCACTCTGATCACATGTGGCTCCTTCTGCGCCGAACGGAAAGAGCGTAGTGGGGCGAGACGCGTTCCCCAAACATCGCGACGCCAGCAGCCAATCAGAACCAAGAACTGTTCGTCTTGTTGTTACTTTCTGTAAACGTTCTTCTCGTCCCCTCTTTGACGTCTTCTCTCCACCGGCCGCATTTTTCTGGAAGGCTACGGACGTTTCGACTCGCCGACCCGTCCCGCGCGCCTCATACGAAACACCGCCTGCCCCCGGCAAGTAACCGACACGCTCAGCCTGCCAGCGCGTCGTCGGCACATGGCGAGAGCGAGAGCGCCGTCCAACCTGCTGAGCTTGGTGGAGTCGGATTCGGAGGACGATCTGGGCGGTTTCGGGAGCAAGACGTCTGCGGCGAAGACGGCGAAGACGGCAAAGACGGCAATCACGGCAGCCAAGCCAAAGGCGGCTTCGATTCGCGACATGCCCGCAGCAAAGCGAGGCCGGCCGGCGGCGGCAACGGCGGCGGCCGCCAGCAAAGTCACCAAGCCCGCACAGAAAAAGGCGCAGACGAGCGCCGCGACGCGGCGTGCAGAGGAGCGGAGAAGCGCGGCGGCGGCGGCAGCCTCAGTAGCCTTGGAGGCAGATGCGGCGGAGACGACAGTGACGACGGCGAAGCCGGCAGCACGCAGCCAGCGCGCGCTCGCCGACAAGACCAACGAGATGGCCGCCGAGGCCGCCGAACAGGCTGCGCCAGCCAAGGCGCGCGGCCGGCCAGGGCGCAAGGCGACGACGGTGCCTGCTCCTGCAGCCGCAGCGGACGCGGACGCGGTGGAAGACGAGGCAGAGGAGGCCGCACCGGCGGTGCCAAAGAAGCGCGGCCGGGGCCGGCCCAAGGCAGCAGACGCGACAAGCAACGAGAACGACGACCCAGAGGCCGCGCGGCCCAAGCCCGCGCGACGCGGCGGCCGGCAGTCGGCTGCGTCGGCCGCGGAGGACGACGTGGCGATGAACGACAGCGCCCTCGACGACGACGGTGACAACGGCGAGAACGGCGACGAGGTCGCGCATGAGGAGCCCGCGGCGGCCGAGGCCGAGGCCATGGACGTCGAGACGACAGAGACCAAGAAGAGCGCGGACGCGAGCGCTGCGTTTTCGTCGCCTCTGCGCCGCAGCAGGCCGCACCTCGCAGCGCCGTCGCCGGCGGGCCGCGCCCGTGGCAGCGCGGCCACGGCGGCAGCGTCGGACGACGCGTCGGTGCGTCGGCGGCTGGGCGACCTCTGCAAAAAGTACGACACGCTGGAGGCGCGGTACCGCGACCTCAAGGAGATTGGCGTCAAGGAGGCCGAGCGCAACTTTGACCGGCTCAAGAAGCAGGGCGAAGAGCGCGCCAAGGGTATGTTGCAGGCGGTGCGTTCTCCGTGACGTGTGTGGCTGTTGCCTGCGTGCTGACCACGGGGGCAGTGTCCAACGACTTGATTGCGAGCCTCAAGGCTGAGCTTGCGTCGCTGCGCGAGCTGGCCAAGGACGGGGCCAAGGCCCAGCGCGCGTGGGAGGCCAGCGAGGCGCGCGCGGCGGAGCTCGAGGCGCAGGTGGGCGGGCTGCAAAAGGCGCTCGACGACGCCAAGGCCACGTCCAAGACGCTGTCGACAAAGCTGGCGGCGGTGCGCACGGGCGCCGAGCTGATGCCCGGGCTGCCGCTGCCGGCGGGCATGGGCGTGCCGGGCAGCGCCATCAAGCCGTCGGCGCCGGCCACGGCCAGCGCGCGGGCGGCGGTCGAGGCCCTGCAGGCCAACAGCCAGATGGCGCAGCTTAAGGAGGACCTGTACGGCGACCTGACGGGGCTGCTGGTGCGCTCTGCGCTGCGCCAGGGCGGCCGCGAAATGTACGACTGCATCCAGACGGGGCGCAACGGCAGCCTGCACTTTAAGCTGTGCATCGATGAGGACGACGCGGACAGCGCCCAGTTTGTGTACACGCCGCAGCTGGACCCCCGGCGCGACGCGGCGCTGATCGAGCAGCTGCCCGACTACCTCGTCGAGGAGATTTCGTTCCCGCGCATGCAGGCTGCCAAGTTCTACAAGCGGGTGATGCAGGCGCTGACCGAGGAGCCGTAGCGGTCGCGCCGGGGGGTCGTTGGGGCTCTGCTGCAGTGTTCTTGGTGGTTTCTTCGGTTTCTTCCGGCGTTGTGTTACGGTCTGATGTTTTTAGTCTGCTTCTTTGTTTGCACGCGCGCACGGCGGAGAGCTGTGGTCTTGCAGGGCAATTTAACAGTGTGTCTTTCAACTCCCAGAGCGTTTCTCCGTGTTTGTCGAACGTTTACGACGCAATACGAATTAATACAGGGCGCGCAGCGCAGGCAGTGGCAACTGGCAAGTAGCCGGTCGCGGCAGCGCCGGGCACGTGACGGCTGTCTAGTTGCAAGTATGTACGGCCCGAATATTAAGGGAACAGGATGTCCTGCTTTAGCTCAAGACCCCAGCATCGTACCTGTAATAAGAGTGAGTTGAGCTGCACTAATATGGCCAATAATAAGCAAGAAACAATAGCTGCGTTTTTGTACCGCGTGGCAATTTTCCCCAATGAACACTACTCGTAGGGGGGCTATGTTTTATCCTCAGCCTGCACTGTTACGTACGCTAAACTTAATATGGTAATAAAGAGATCAAACGTCGGGTACTCATGCTTGTACTCGAGCGTGCTTGTACTCGGGACGTGTGAAATACAACAGATGAAAGGGTCTTTCAAAGGAGTATGAAGTCACTCGAGCTCCCTCCAGCATATACATGTACTTAGGATCAAAACCGACCTCAACCAGGCGGAAACGACACTTTCACGGAGACGAGTGACGTTAGAATGCAGAAACGGTGAGAAGGCGGAGAAGGCGGAGGGCGCTCGCCATGCGTCGAGACGTATAAATACTCATCTCCTTCTATCATCTTTACACAGCCTGTGATCTCTGTCCTGTTCAACTGCCATCCTACAAGCTATGCTGGGAGATATTGTCTCACGCCTCAAGCCCTCAAAATTCTTTACACACCTTACCTCAGTCCACGCCTAAGCTTTCACTGCAACATGCCTCGTTCCGTCCAGGAAAAAGAGCACACCAGCAGCAGCCCGCCACCCCCGTGCGTTCCCATGAGTGGCCCTTTCTTTGTCTACAAGTCTGTTGATGTGTCTGATCTGCAGTGGCATCTTGCTGACCAGCAACACCGGTGGCAGTGGCGGCATGGCTGCAAGCAGTGGTCCTGCCTCTCCGGCCCCTGGTGGCAACTCGGTTATGCTCGACAAATGGCTGGGCGAAACAAGCTCAGCGTCTCTCACCATGTCCGAGATCTTGTTTGCCGGGGCACAGGGTAAACACTGACAGCAACATGGTGCGGTGTCTGTCTACGAGTAGTTCTCCAATTCTGCCCGTTGAGCACGTCGCTTTTCCTGTTGGCTTTCTGTGGTTCCGTGACATTCTGAATTTCCGCGTGTCTTTGGTGCAGTATGGGTACGGGCAAAAGTGAGAGGAGAGGGAATTTGGGTGGGAATAGAAGACGCAATACTCGTTTTGTTTCTTTTTAATCTTTTTCTCTCTTAAGCTGAGAATCGACACAAGACTGCTCTCGCAAACTAACGTCCCGAATGGAAACTACCCTATTATGGTTAGCAGCGCTCTCAAACTGACAACATATGTTCCTTGCCAGTGTGGAGCCAGCCGTTTGTCTTGTGGGTCCACAGTGGCTAATGGCCGTTTGCCTGGTGGATCAACGTGGTGGAAAGATCCGGGGAAGGCTCGTTAACTATAAAACACCCGTGGGAAAGGTGGTCCGGCAGGCAGGGATGGGTGGTCCTAAGCACTGCCGGCAACGAACCACAAAGAGCAGGCAGGGAAAGAGGGGCGAGAGACTGTTCGGGAAGGCCGCCCGGTCGCGACTTCCCTCCGGGAAAAAGGCTACCAAGATGGAATTGAAGAAGAAACCCATTCCGTACACGTTCTTTACTTCTTTTTTTCTTCTGTGGAGAGGATCGCCAGGAGTTGGGGCGACTGCATTTTGAAGATCAGGGTTCGCTGGGATCGCAGGAGACATGCAGAGGACGAGCTGGTTACTGGCGCGTGTTTGACGGCCCGGGACTGGTCCTATGGCTTTTTATGTTTTTTTTTTTCTTTTTTTCTTTTATTTCTTTTTTTTTTCTTTTCTTACAGCACGTGACTAAACCGGGACTTAGGATGTCCAATATATGTACAGGAAAGTACTTCTGACCCGGGTTTCATCAGCCCACCATTACGAAGAGTTGGTTAAACAACTTTGTTCCATCACCTTGCATGCACGTTCGCACCGGGCATTTTCCAACAGGCGCCAGTATACCGATCAGAGCGGAGCGTGGCTGCGTCGAGTTGGGTAGCATCAACGCGTTGAATTCCAAGGTGCAAGTATGTAAATAAATGTAGGAAAATACAGCAGAAAAGAGATGCCAAGACACAGGAAACGAGAGACAAGACAACAGAGACAAAGGAACGCTGAGGGAATGCGTGTAGAGTACAGACAACAAGGAAACACACGCAGCGGGCCAGGCTATGCCAAACTGCGCGCCGCCCGCCGCCCGCCGCCCGTCTAGTCGAACCGGTCCGGCAGCACGACGGGCGCCACGAGCGTCCACGTGTACAGGGCGTAGCACACCCACGAGCTGACAATCTTGACCCATGTTGCCCAGTAGGTGCGCCCGACCGTGGCAAAGTCGCCGTCCCTTGTCGAGTCTTCGTAGTTCATGGTCAGCAGCGTGGCCACCCACGCCGTGGCCAGGAAAAAGATGATGTGAAACGTCGTGTAGTTGTACTGCGTGCTGCTGCGCTCGTCGTCGCCCGAGCGGCGGCCGCCGGTGCTGCTGTCGTCGCCGTCGTCGTCGTCGTCGTCGTCGTCCTCGAGCAGCGCGTCGGCCGGCAGGCTGCCCTCGGCGACGGCCCGCCGCAGCGCCTCGGCCCGCATCTCGCGGCGCGAGGGCTGGGTAGTGACGAGGCCGTGCGCGCTGTAGTTGCTGCTGCCGTCAGCGCCGTCGTCGTCGTCGTCGGGCAGGCGGATGCCGCCGCTGCGGCTGCCGCCGAGACCCAGGGTCTGCGTGGCCGCGCGCGTCGTCGTCCACGCCACGGTCAGCATGGTCACAATGGCGCCAATGACGACGGACGTGGTGCGCGTGCCCTGCGCCAGCAGCAGCGGGTTGCAGTGCTTGTCGTCGCTGAGGTCGGGCTTCATGGACACGGCCGACATGGTCAGGTACGAGCAGTACACGGCGACCATGGCGGCCTGCGCCAGGCCGGCCTTGGGGTTGTACTCCTGCACGCTGGGGTGCACCGACACGGCCGAGACGACGAGCAGCAGCACGAGGTTGATGGTGATGACGGCCTGGTTCATCGAGCAGCCGCTGCGGCCAAAGAAGACGTACTGCAGCACCGTCATGGCAATGGAGCCAATGTACATGCCGAGCGTCGAGCCGATCAGCACCACGCGCCACACGCGCGACTCGCTGTTTTCAATCTGCTCCAGGCAGTACTCGGCCCACGAGTGCGCCATGTCGACGAGCAGGATGAGGCCGAGGATCAGAAAGAGCATGGCGCAGACGAGCGACACGTAGTTGCCCCAGAAGACGTAGAACGGGTCCGGGATGAGAAAGGACAGCACGATAAAGGCGAGCCACGCGACAATCTTGGGGCCCCAGTAGCCGTTCTGCAGCGCGGCGCGCGGCTGCTTCGACGACGACACGCCGATGAGCAGGCCGGCAAAGATCAGGTGGAAGAGGCCGAGCGCAAAGTTGATGCGGTGCACGGCCAGCCAGCCGTAGCACTGGCCGGTCGGGCAGTTGATCTTGACGTAGTCGAGCATCAGGTGCTCGAGCTTCTTGATGGCCCAGGGCGTCTCCATGATCCACGCCAGGATCGAGTTGATGAGGAGGATGAGCGCGTAGCCGATGCGCGTCGCGACGCTTGCCGAGGATGTGTGTCAGCAGAGACGCGGCACAGAAACCAGGACATTCAACAAAGCCGCCAGACAAGCCATACCTATTGCCGCATTTGCCGCAGGCGCTGCAGACCATGGAGCACGTCGCCGCACCGCAGCAGCTGGCTGCAAACGAGAGGACCTGGCGGGGGGTCAGCAGGAATCCAAGACGACAGACAAGACGGAAAGACGCGGGCCGGCAAGAAAGGCCAGGACGCACCGTCGTCACGCTCGGCACCGCCATCAGCGGGATCGAGAGGAGGGCACCCATCGTCGGGAGTGGCGAACGCGGCGCGCGCTATTGTCGTGGAATGCAGTCGAGATAAGCAAGATGCAAATCGCTGGCTCTTCTCTTTGGGTCGCTCAAAATCCGCCGTGATGGTTCTGTTCACAATGGCGATGTGGTGGTGTGTCGATGCAGAAGGTGAAGTGGAATGTCGCCGGAAGAGGTGGCAAGGCAGGAAGCGCCTCGCCCGGTGGGTCTGTTTCGTCATGTATCAACCTTGCACGTGATGTGTCACGTGGCGACAGGGCTGCGGTGTCGGGGACGCAGTGCTGAAACGACAACAATTGGCGGATCGAGTCCTTATCAGGCATTTATTAATACGCTGTGTTACAGCGCACGTAGCGCCTGTGGGCCCTGAACCATATGCGCGACCCAGCACGGCTCGCGGCGACACGAAGCCTGCCGATAAGGAACGGCTAGCTGCAGAGCAGGAGCGATCCAGAAGTGACACGCTTTCGCTTCACCCGCCCCTTCCCTACGGCTCCCCTCCCTTGTCTCCTTACAACATCGCCAACTCAACGTCCTCCCTTTTGTGGCTTGCCATCTCGCAGCACCAGAGTCCGCCCAGCCGCCGCACGCGCGTCCCGGCCCGCGTCTGCTCGGCCAGCGTCTTTCTGTCTCGGCACACCGTTGCCGAACACCGGCGGCTCGACCGCTTTTTCCCCCGACGCCTCCCTGCGACCATGATTCTGCGGCCCTCTCGCTGACCTCATTGCCTCGCATCGATCCGACGACCCAGCATCTCTTCTCCAGCACCGGGCCTCCAACCACCGTCCCTCGCCCCCTCCGCACCCGACAATGCACGAAAAGGCCGCCCACCGGGCACGCGTCGTGTCGAGCGTGGCGGCCACCGTCATCTCCTTGGCATGCGGCACCAATGTGAGTGGCCGGGCGGGGACAGGCGCCTGGCGCGGCAGCTGGCTAACTCGTCGTGTGTGTGTGTGTGTGTGTGTCTCGCCAATAGTATGTCTACTCCGCCTGGGCGCCGCAGTTCGCCGACAAGCTGCGGCTGTCGGCGACGCAGTCAAACCTCATCGGCCTCGCCGGCAACCTGGGCATGTACTCGCTGGGCGTGCCGATTGGCATGTTTATCGACTCGCGCGGGCCGCGGCCGGCCGTCATTGCCGGCTCGCTGCTGCTGGCGCTGGGCTACTTCCCGCTGCGGCAGGCGTTTGCGGCGGGCCGCGGCTCCGTGGCCTTTTTGTGCCTGGTCTCGTACCTGACGGGCCTCGGCGGCTGCATGGCCTTTGCGGCCGCCGTCAAGACGTCGGCGCTCAACTGGCCGCACCACCGCGGCACGGCCACGGCGTTCCCGCTCGCTGCCTTTGGCCTCAGCGCCTTTTTCTTTTCCGTGCTCGGGTCGCTGACCGTGCCCGGCGACACGAGCGCCTTTCTGCTGCTGCTGGCCGCCGGCACCTTTGTGCTCACCTTTGTCAGCTTCTTTTTCTTGCACGTGCTGCCCCCGGCGCCGCACTACCACGCCGTGGCGGCCGGCGACGACGACGACAACAACGGCCTCAGCGACTCGCAGCAGCTGCGGCGGACCGTGTCCGAAGAGGCCCGGCACGCGAGCCGCAACAGCCGCGCGCGCTTCCACCTCCAGCAGCCGGCCGACGAACCTGGTAGGTCCCCCGATGGTGCCGCCGAGGACCACGGCCACGACAGCGGCCGCGCGGAGACGGCGCACGGCGCGTATGCAGACGACGAGGGCGGCCGGGGCGGCAGCGACCTGCCGCCGCCAATTGCCGACCGCTGCGCCGCCAACGCCTCCATCGGCGCGAGCAGCGCGGCCCCGCGCGCCGCGGAGGACGCCGACCAAGACCTCGTGGACGAGACGTCCTCCCTCGTGTCGAAATCGTCGTCCGCCTCGTCGTCCGCCTCGTCGCTGCCCGGCGAAGTTTTGGTGCAGAACAGTGTTGATATGGACCAATCCCACCGCATAGACATTCGCGGCTGGAAGCTGCTGCGCAACGTTGCGTTTTGGCAGCTGTTTGCCATTATGGGCATCCTGGCCGGCATCGGCCTGATGACGATCAAGTAGGTGCAGCGTTTTTTTTCACTTTTTTTCATTCACTTTTTTTTTCTTTTCTTTCTTTTCTTTTCTTCTCCTTTTCTCTCTTCAGCCCACTGACACACGCAGCAACATTGGCCACGACGCCAACGCGCTGTGGAAGCACTACGACGACTCGGTCAGCGACGGCTTCCTCGTTGTCCGGCAGCAGATGCACGTCTCGATCCTGTCCGTGGGCAGCTTCACCGGCCGTCTGCTCAGCGGCGTCGGCTCGGACTTTCTCGTGAAGCGCCTGCACGCCAGCCGGGTCTGGTGCCTCGTGGTCGCGGCCGTCGTCTTTGTCGGCGCGCAGGTGTGCGCAATCAACATTGCCAACCCGCACTACCTGGGCCTCGTGTCCAGCCTGTCCGGCCTCGGCTACGGCTTCCTCTTTGGCGTCTTTCCGTCCATTGTCGCCGAGACCTTTGGCATCCACGGCCTGTCGCAGAACTGGGGCTTCATGACGCTGTCGCCCGTCGTGTCGGGCAACGTCTTCAACCTCTTTTACGGCATGGTCTTTGACCACCACTCCATCGTGGAGCCCACCGGCGAGCGCTCGTGCGACGAGGGCCTGGCCTGCTACCGCGCGGCCTACTTTGTGACGCTGGCCGCCTGCGGGCTCGGCCTCGCCGTGACGCTGCTCGTCATCCGCCACCAGAACCAGCAGCGCGCAAAGGAGGCTGGCAAGCGCAGTCTGGAGGACTGACGGCCGGGCCATACCCGGCGCAGCCATGCGCGGCGCAGCCGTATGCTCTCTAGCCATGTGTTTATATTTTCTTTTTTTTTCTTTTCTTTTTTTGGTTTTTCTTTTTTTTTGGCTCCTCGTTCTTGGGTATTGATTTTCTTCCGGAGTCGGGGCACGATATTACAGGTTGCAGACGCGGGATATCGATTTATGGTTACAGTATCACCAATTGTGCTAGACAGCGTTGCTTTTGTAAAGCGTTCTTTTCGTATGCTTCAATTTCAAACAATACGTTTATTTTTGTAACTCTTCAATACGGAGTACCTTTATTTAGGTCAGCCAATCCACTGCTTCTCGGCCTGCGGCTCTAGGCCGCTTCCAGCACGGCGCGCAGGGCGCTGACTCCACTACAGACCCAGCTGCCGCTGCAGGTGTTGCCTGACGTCATGCCAACGCGCGGAGGGATACGCGGAAGGAGCGACACCCATTCTTGGCGCAACAGCTGTCTTTCCGGGGCACAAACAGGAGACCGCCGCTCCTTCCCAGGCCACCGTTCCTGGTCTGTGCAACCTATTTACGTGAGGTCGAGCTCCAGGTTGACGATGCTTTTCTTGGTCCACACATTTTGCTTTCTTCCATTGCAGCCTCTTCGCACGCCCTTCCTCCCGTCTTTGGCTCTTTTGGATATCCGACGCATTTGCATTTTTGGCCGCTGTTTTCAGGCCGCCCGTTGCTTGATCGAGGGCCGTCCAGCCGGCTCGTCATTGACGTCATCCGATCGGACGAGACACAAACCGAAACAAGAGCCTCGCATCTCGACGGCCACAGAACGCGTCTCGAGCGGCTGCACACAGCGTTGTCCCGCGTTGCATCCCGGGCATCTTCCCGTCTCGAACCGCCAGCATGATTCGTCGCATATCCTACTGGGTACGAGGCCTGTCTTTTTTTTTTTTTTTCCTTTTTTCTTCTTTTCTCTTTTTTCTTCTCCCTTGCTCGCCTGCTGACTTCCAGTTCCTCCCCATCCTGTCCGGCTCCGTCTGGCTGGGCATGCTGCTCGGCATGCTCATCGGCTGGGCCGTCGACACGCACAAGGAGCACTACGTCTCCATGGACGCCGACCAGAGCGTCCCCTACATCAGCGACATTGGCGCCTCGGCCAAGTTCAAGCCCATGTTCATCGCCCTCTGCGCCGTGACCACGGCCACGCTCGACCTCTCGTTCCTCTCCGACCGCTGGCTGCGCCACGCCGGCCGCCTCACGCCCAACGGCACCCGCGGCGAGAAGACCCTGGCTGTCCTGGCCATTCTGTTTGCCGTCGCCGGCACCGCCGGCCTCATCCTGCTGTCCGTCTTTGACGTGGCCCACCACAAGTCGCTGCACGACGGCTTCCTGCTGCTCTTCCTCGGCGGCTACGTGCTGTCGGCCATTTGCATCTGCTGGGAGTACCAGCGCCTGGGCATCCGCAACCGCCACCTGCGCATCCTGCGCGCCTCGTTCTGGATCAAGCTGGCCTTTGTGCTCGTCGAGGTCGTCCTGGCCATTGTCTTTGCGTCGCTGACCTTTACCAGCAACTCAAACGGCGGCGCCGTGGTGGAATGGATCATTGCCATTATCTTTGCCTTTTACGTCTACTCGTTCGCCATTGACCTGTATCCCGCCGTGCGCACGCGCCACCTCCGGGGACGACGCCTCGGCGAGAAGGGCGACGGCGACGTGCCGGGCAGCGCCGGCGGCGGCGGCGAGCACGCGGGCGGCGACGGCGCCGTCGCGCCGGCCATGGCACAAGACACGGCCATGACGGCCAGCGACATGGAGGCCGCCAACACGGGCTACCGGGGCTACGCGAGCGAGGCCGCCGGAGCCGCGCCGGCACAGGCGGCCATTCCCGCCGGCCGTTACGACACAGCCTACGGCGAGAGCGCCGCGCGCGCGACGCGGGCGCCCCGTCCAAGGGCCACAAACGGCAGCAGCGCTTTCGTGGAGGGCAGCCGCGGGACGAGCGCCAACGGTGCTCTGAGCGAGCCAGCAGAGACGTACCAGCCGGGCCGTGCATATTAATCGTGTGGTGTCGAGGGGCGTGATACCACGGGGGCGGCACATATATACTACCACTATACATTTGCATGTAGTCTGGGCTTTTTGGGTTTCGTGGTGCGCTGGATTGGAGTTGGGCAAAGCTTTGGGTATGTTTAATTGTGCATGCATACGTTTTGATTTTTTTTTTGTTTCTTTTTTTCCCTTGACTGCCTATACATATTGTTGGCAGGAAATAAATACCGTAAAACCAACACTGGTTAACCACCTGCCAACCCATAGGGTATCCAGAAACTTGTTGACAATACAAAAAATCTCTCGTAGATAAGAACAGCAGGCGAAACAAAACAATATGCCATCGTGGCGTGACTTGGGAGTCTTGAGGAATAAATGGGTGCCCTGGGATATCCTGTTGCCTGCGCCCAGAAACGCCAACGAGGTCCGGGGAATGAAATCCAAGACAGTCCAGATTTGAATAGATGGGAGAAAATCAAACAAACAAGTTCAAATGGTGAAAATCAAAAGACAGAATAAAAGACAAAATGACAAAAGACAAATCACAAACTACAAACCACTGCGCATCCTTTACCTACGAGTACTCCTCGAGGTTCTCAAGAAAGCGGGAGTCGCGGACAGGGCTCGCGCTCTTCTTTCCGGCCGGGTCGCGGATCGCCTTGGGCGGCGTAAAGGTGCCCGGCATGTTGGCCTCGCCCGACGTGGGCGGCGGGACCGACACAAACGTGTTGCCGGTGTCGCCCTTGCTGTCGGGTGCGGCGGCGCTGCTGCTGCTGGCGCTGGCAAACATGTTGGGGCCGACCAGGCCGAACCCGCTGCCAACGGCGCCCGGAACACCTCCCTCGGTGCTGTAGTGGCTGCTGTTGTAGCTGAAACGGTTTCCAGGCTGGGCGTCGTCCAGGCTGTTCGTAGTAGGGCCCTCCTTGGAAGAAGCGCCGCCTGTGGCGGCCGCATGGCCAATGGCCAAGACAGAGCCCGCGACGGCACCGGCGGCACCGGCCACACCGGCCACGCCCGCCGTGATGGCGGACACGCCCGGAAGACTCGACAGGCCAGACGTGGCAGACGTGCCCGTGGTGGTGGTGGCAGCAGGCCCCGGCGTGTCGGGCGTTGTGGCAGGGCCCATGGTCACCGGCGTCAGTGGACCCAGGCCAAAGCTCCGGGACGGGGTCTCTCCGTGTGCGTCGGACGTCTCGCCGCCGAGGGCCGGGCCCTGTGCCAGAGCAGCTGCGTCTTTCTCGGTCGAGTCTTTTGGTGCGGAAATGCCAGTCGTCTTCTCCATGGCGTTGGAATCGTGGGCCTTGTCCGCGTGGCCAGAGGGGCCGGCGGAGATGTTTTCCTGATCCACGGCGGCGTTCTGGCTTGCAGGAGGCGTGTGGTACTGCTGGCTCGTGCTCGCCGTGCCGGCCGTGCCGGCCGTGTCTTGGCCAGCGCCTGACACAGTGTTGCGAGCAGACGCAAAGCCACTGGCGGTGGCACCACCGACAGCACCGGCAGCGCCTGCCACGCTGCCGGCGATGAGAGGCATGGTCAGAGTGCCGGAGCCAATGGAGGGGCCGGAGAAGCTTGGCGTGCGGCCCTGGGGAGCCGCGTTCTCTGCGCCCGTCAGAGCGTGGCCGCCAACAAAGGCCTTTTCAGTAGCAGGCCGCTGCTGCTCAGAAGGCGCGCCGTTGGTCGCCGGAGGACCTGTCACAGTCACGGCCGGAGCCGTGCCCCCAGTGGCCGTGGCCTTGCCGGACGTGTTGGCGGATGGCATGGCCGTATTCGACGCAGACGACTTGGACCGGTCCCGCGTGAAGCGCGACTTGAACCAGGTCTTGACCTTGCTCGAGTTTGGCGAGGCCGAGTCGTTGTCGGACTGGGGCGACCTGGGCGACTTGGGCGTGGCAGTCTTGTCTGTGGCCGACGACGGAGGCAGTGCTGATTCCCCCCCAGAGTGGTTGCCGTTGGTATCTGGAATGGCAGACTTGGCAGCGGAAGTGGCACCAGCACCAAGGGCACCGGCAGCACCGACAACACCGGCCGTGCCAGCCACGGTGGCACCAGTAATCTTGGCCGGCACGCTGCTGTCGCTGTCAGGCTTCTTGCCAGAAGCGGTTTCCTTCTCCCTGGATGTCTTGATGAAGAGCTTGGAGAGCCGCCGGCTTCTGCTCGTCCCAGTCGTTTCGGAGGTGGCATCATTTTTGTTTGTCGTGCCAACGCTGGGAGTCTTGTCCACCGGAGCGGCGGGAGCGGTGGTGCTCGAGGCCGCAGCCGACGAAGCGGCAACACCAGTACCAACAGCAGCCACGGGCACGGCCAAGATGGTGGCAGGGACGGTTGGGCTATCCACCGAGGCGACGCTGTGCGTGTTTGACGGCTCGCCGTTTGGCGACTGGGCGTCGCCCAGATCGGCCTCCTTCTCAGAAGGCGATGACAAGGCGGCGGATGCGCTGGAGGTATCCGGGGCCGTCATCATGTCAGCGTCCTCTGCGTCCGCGTCGGCATCGTGGTCAGCATTGGCGGTGTCCTTGGCGGTGTCCTTGGCGGTGTTGGTGGCATCCTTGCCCCCTTTGCCGTTGACAACGGAGGCCGTGCCGAGGCTGCCGCCGAGGCCGGTGGCGCCGAGGCCAGCCACTCCGAGAACCTTTCTATGCTTCTTGGCCTGCTTTGCGGCCTGCTTTTCCTCGGCCTTGCGTGCCTTTTCCTCCTCTGTGGTTGGTTAGCAAAAAAAAAAAAAAAAAAAAAAAAAAAAAAAAAAAAAAAAAAAAAAAAAAAAAAAAAAACTAAAAACTCGGGCATTACGCACTCTTCTGTTGACGGTTGGACTCCTTGGACTCCTTTTCGAAGGCCTTTTGCTGGGCGAGTTCGGCCTTGCGCTCATCTTCTTCCTGGCGGAGCTGTGCCTGGCGCTCGTGTTCTGCCTGGGCCCTTTCATGGATGTCGTCAATGACGGGCTGCACGCGGCGAGCAGCAATCTTGTCCACCTCGGCACGGTCCATGAACTTGCCGCCGCCAATGTCGACCTGGTCCGAGCGGGGATATGCGCCGATTTTGGCGTCGGCACGGGCCTGGGCGAGCGCGGTGATCTTGTTCTCCATGCCTGCCATCATGGACGGGGGCATTCTGCCCGAGTTGGCATAGACCTGCTCGTCAATGTCCTCGAGCTGGGCCTTGACGTTGCGCTGCGCGGCGATGAGGACGGACTGGCGGTCCCGGCGTCTCTTGTCCTGGTCGACTCTGGAGATGCGGCTGGACAGCAGAGACATCTGGGTGCGGATCTCCATGGACCGCATCTGGTCGGCGTTGATGTCGCTCTCGCTGGACGAGCGGCGGCGGCGCAGCCGGCCACGCATGGTGAAGCGGCGCGCGGTGTCGCCAGCAGGCGTAATGGGGCCCATGTTGGGGTCCATGTAATGGTCGCGGAACTCGCGGGCCCGCCCGTGCTGCTCGTGGATCTTGTCGAGCCGCTGCTGGGCGAGCTTGTAGGCCTGCTCCTGGACATTGGGCGCGCTGACGCGGCCGGTGCCCGCGGCGCCGGCGGCGTCGGCCTTGGGGTTGTACATGGTCTTGGCCATGGCGACGGCCGAGGCGTGGAGGCCGTCGGCGTACCGCTGGTCCTCGACCTCGCTGGCCACGGGCGGGTGCGAGGTGTACATCTGGCGGCCCATGTTGGTGTAGGGCACGGCGCCGGCGTCGCCCACATAGCTTCTGCGGGAGGCGGCGGAGCCCCGCGACTTTGTGTGGGCGATGGTGGCGGCGCTGAGGGCGTTTGCGGCGGACACCTTGGGATCAGGCGGGCTTCCCGCGAGCGCCGCGGACGAGGTTGTGTCGGGGTAGTGCGACGAGAGGCTCTTTTGGTGGCGCATGGAGAGCGGGGTGGATGCCGCGCGCGTGCGCGACCGCATGGTCGGCGTGTTTCCGGACGCGGTGCCAGCGGCTGCGCCGGTGGCGCCCGAGAGCGACGCAGAAGCCGAGGCAGACGCGGCCGCGGCGTCCGGGGCAGGCGCAGGGCCGGAGGCCGACTTCATGGCACCCTTGGCGGCACGCAGAGACGGCTCGTGGCCGAGGGCGGCCACCTCGGGGATGGGCTTTTCGGGGGGTGCAGAGGCCCTCTTGGCCTCGGCAATCCGGCTGTTGCGGAAGGCCTGGGTGGCCGCAGAGTTGCCCCAGCCGGCGGTCGACGCGCCGGTCGGCTTGGCGGCCATGCTGCTGCTGGCGGCGCTGGAGGCGTTTGCTTGCGCCTGCGCGTGTGCACCGGCGCTGGCGCTGGCAGCGGAGGGATGCGGGAGCTCGCGCGGCACGGTGCCGGTGGGCGAGGCCGGGGCCGTGTTCCGCGGCTGGGCCTCGGGCCCGGCGGACGAGAGCGCGGACTTAGTGGTGGACTTGGACTGCAGGGCGGCGCTGGCGGCGGCAGCAGCGGTGGCGGCCTTGAGCGAGGCCGGGTTGGCGGGCCCGTTGACGTTGAGAATGGCGGGCGGGCTGATGTTGGACGTCGAGGCCATCAGGGCCGCGGTGTTGGTGCAGTCCAGCCGGACGCCAACCGAGGGGAACGACGGCAGGCTGCGAGGGTCCGCGTAGACCAGACGTCCCGACAGGTCTGGAGGTGTCAGTCGCGGAAGAGAAGAAAAGAAATGTGCAGGAGGAAAAGAAAGTGCTGTTTGCTAGATGGAGGACATATGGATCCAAACGAAGCAAAGGCCGGGCTTCCGGAAGTCGTATTCGACGGGATGAAAACACATGAGGGGAATGCAAACGGCACAATGCCAGGACAGCTTTTGGGCACTTGGGCGTTGACGGCTGTTGGTACCGCGATGCAATACTCAGCTGGATGCAACACTGTACGTACCTGGGCGGTTCTTGGCAGGCTGGTGCTGCTGCCTCGAGGAATACGAAGCTGGCTGGCGTTGCGCCGCCGTGGACCCGGTAAGCGACATGCCGTGATTGGCGTGGGCCTGCAGTGCAGGATGGGCGGTGGATGGGAGCTGCGGCGGTGCAGGGGGGGCAGCGAGAGCGACGAGATGCAGCGACGAGGTCAGGATGCAGAAGAAGGAAAAAGGGCACAAAAACGGCTCTTTTGCTGTCCTTTTCGCGAAAATGGGACAGGAGCGAGATGCGATGAGATGGGGAGGAAGAAAGAGGGTGAACGAGACCAGGCACGTCGGCAGATAAAAGCAGCGTCTGCTGCGCAAACGACGTCACGGCCGAGCTGATCGGCCAGAAAAGGATGCGAGGAAAAAGGCAAACGGAAAAAGAAAAGGATAAAGGAAAAAGGACTAGACGCAAGCCCAAAGGGGCCCAGGATGGCAGGAGCTGATGGCAGGAGCTGACGATGAGAGCTGCCAGCGTCATACGGAAAGAACGACAGCTCTCTCCAGGGAAGGCGCAGCGCTGGGACGGCAAGAGCGGCGGGGGCGAACGACGTCATCGCCTGGGCCCAGATGGCGCAGGGCGTGTGTAAGTACCCCCGTGCTAGCCGGGGTTAGCGTCGCGGACGTGGACGGCTCCAGCTGCAGTCGTCGCAGAGGTCGTCGTGGGCCCGTCCGTCCGTTCTTTCTTCTTTCCATTGGCGTCACCAGGGTTCTTTGTCTTGCGCCTTCCTTGTCCGACCTTGGATGCGCCGTCTGGGCAGGTACGTGATGCGCTGATGACGGTCGTGCTTTCCTTCCCCTTGACGGCCGCCTTAAACGCACAACTGGACGTATACGTATGTATATACGGGTACTCGCATTGTAAGATACATACTCGCATGTCGACGCAATTCAGTCCAACCTCGCGTCGGCAGCATTGCGGACGGTGCATTGCCAGACAGCAGCATCACGCTGTGTATGTGTACGAGTACATACATACTCGTATGGCGCCGGTCAAACTTCCGCGCATAGCTGAATAACGCCCATCGCTTCAGCTCTCAAGACTGTCTCCGTGCGAATTGACTGCGATCGGCCGGAGCCTCTACGAGACTAGAGAACCGCTTGGGAACAAGACGAACTAAAGAGGGACGGCGCTGCCCCGCCAGTCGTCAATCCAGTTGCTTGTGCCTCCTTGCTTCGTCGCAAAGATGATAAGAGGCCCAAATCCTGGCCGGGACGCGCTAGTCCGTTTTCGGATTGCGAGGCCAGCCTACGAGTATTGCCCAGCAAAATGGAGAATACGAGCTACTCGTATTGCATAATGGATATCTGCAAGCCACCTCGTGCAGTTGCGCGCAGTGCGTGGGTCCAAAGTGCTTTGTATCTACGCATCAGCCGTACGTATACGCAGTGAAGAGCTGCATGCTGTGGTATCGCATCGTTGTTTTCATTCGGAGCCGCGCCGTCTACTTCCTCCGGAACCGGCCCTGCAGCCAGCAACGGTACATCTTCAGCTTCATGGCGCGGTTGACAATCAGCCGCCGGTCGACGCCCATGTTCTCGAGCGCGAAGGGCGCTTCCTCTTCCGCGAACAGCGCGGGCGCGGCCTCGTGCGTCTCGGCGGGCGCCTCGGCGGGCGCCTCGCCCTCGCCCTCGCCCTCGGCCGGCGGCGCGGCGGGCGTGCCGGTCCAGATCTGGACCAGCTCGTCCCTTTCGAAAAAGTACACGCGCGTGCCGTCGCCGCGGATGTAAAAGTTCTCCTCGAGGTACCGGCCCTTGCGGAAGCGCACCTGGGCGAGGTCGCCGCGGCCGTAGTCGCGGAAGCACACGGTGCCGCCCGGCTTGACCACGTTGGCCACGTTGGCGACGGCCTGCTTCCACTGGCCCGGGGCGAGCGCCGAGAAGACAAAGACGAGGATGGCCACGTCGACCGACGCCGGCCCCAGGCCGGGCGGCAGCGCAGCGTCGCCCGTGCCGGCCACGTCCCAGACGTCGGCCTGCATGTGCCGCGGGTCGTAGGCCTCGTCCTTGCGCATGACGTCGACGGCCGTCTTGCTAAAGTCGCAGGCGTGGATGCGCAGCTGCGGGTTGCGGTTGCGCGCGAGGATCGGGAACGCTGTGTTGCCGGCGCCGGCGCCGATCTCGAGAATCGTCTGTGGCCCCGCGCCCGGCTCGCACACCTGCGTGAGGACGGGAAACTCCTGCTGCAGCCACTTGCGGTCCTTGAAAAAGTTGGCCGTGTTGTTCTTGTAAAACAGATTCCACCACTTGGCCGGGTCGCCGTTGAAACGGGCTGGTTTGTTAGCAGGCAACAACGGCAAAGAAGCGACAAGCAAGACAAGACCGAGAAGCAGTTGCGATTGGATCAGATGGGAGCGAAAGACAAATGGTGTAAGTTTGTCATCAGGTGTCAGATGAACTATGCTTTTTTATACAAATCATCACTTCATCGCGAAGAAAAAAAAAGAAAAAAGAAAAAAAAAAAAAACATACACTTATCAAACTCCGAGACCGGTGCGCTGCGCTGCAGCTCGTACTGCTTCTCGGCATACTCCTTGAACGCGTCGTCCGTCTCGACGTGGTCCCACGCGTTGTACTCAAACACGTCGTCCTCCTGCGTCAGGAACCGCTGGCCGAACATGAACGGATCTGTGCGTTTCTGGTTGTTGGCCGGGTCGTGCGACCGGTGCGCCGGGACGTCGGCCGAGGTGGCCGGGGCTGCCGTCGCTGTCGTCTCCGTCATCGCTGTCGTCGTCGCCGTCTCCGTTGCCTCCTCGGCGGCGCCCACGCGGACAGCAGCGTGCTCGGCCATTTCCAGGCTGTCGAGAGAGGAAAAGAAAAAGAAGAGAGAGCCCTGGCCAGAACCAGACCCCTCACGCCAAAGACCTATCGAATCGAGTCGACGGGGACGTGAGACCGACGTGCGGGCATGTTGGGCGAGAGAAGGAAGAAACCCGACACCGTGCAGCCAAAAGAAAATTTTTAGAGGATGGGAAGAACCAAAATAAGCACGAAAAAATTCTTTGCTTTTTATGGTGGACAGCGCTGTGGCTGGTAGCTGTGGCGGGAAAGACCCGCTTTCCCAGGACACCGCTGTGAGCCCTGTATTGTTCCTGTGCAGCCTATTGCTCGTACCTGCTGGAAGCTCAAAACAGCGCCGAGTTCGACCCGGGGCGCATCGCGGGAAAGCACAACAGACACGGGCAAACTGGTGGCGTACGGGGGGGTGCTGCCTGTTCTCTGTCCTCTTGGGAAAAGACGCAACAAGTTCTGCCGCTTCTTCTCCCATCGCACCGCCCGCAATGGCGCCCGGCAGCGCGGCCGCCCGGACGCTCTGCCGCCTCTCGCCCGCTCGCCGCATCGGGCTGCCCACCAAGAAGAGCACCAAGCCGGCCGGGCTCGCCACGGCCACGGCCCCGTCCAGAGGCTCATTCCGGCACGCGGTGCACGTCTACAGTCACGCTGGCGTCGCCGGCCGCCGGCCCTTGTTCAACCTCGCCGCCGCGGCGCTCGGCCAGGCCGCCGGCGCCGGCGCCGGCGGGCCCCTGCAGCACATCACCACCGTCCGGACGCTGCCGTACGCGGCCGACGACCTCTTCCACATCATTGCCGACGTGGACGCCTATGCGCAGTTTCTGCCGCACTGCACCGCCAGCCGCGTCACCCACTGGCGGACGACCCAGCCGGCTCCGGCCACGGCCACGGCCACGGCCAGCGGCCCGCCCTCGCCACCACCACAAAGGCTGGCTGCGCGCGCCGACCTGACCGTTGGCTGGGGCCCCCTCCAGCAGACGTACTCGTCGCGCGTGTACTGCGTGCCGGGCCACGGCGTGGTCGAGGCCGTGTCGGGCCGCGCGGGCGCGCCGACGCTGACGGCCGCAGAGCGCGCCGAGATCGGCCTCGACACGGCTGGGGACGACGACGACAGCGTGGCGCGGCGACCGAGCACGCCGGCGGCCGCAGACGACGACGACACGTTTGAGAGCCTGGTGACGCGGTGGACCGTCACGGCCATGCCGCCGCGCGCGGCCGCGGGTCTGACAGCGCCCGCGCCTCGGACGCGCGTGGAGCTGCACATCCGCTTCCAGTTCCGGAACCCGCTGTACCAGATCGCGACGGCCCAGATCAGCAAGGAGATGGCAACAAAAATGGTGGATGCCTTTGAGGCGCGGGCCGCAGCGCTGCTCGCGCCCACGGCGCGGCCGTCATGAGACGGGAAAAGGGTGTTGGGGCAGCTGTAGAGGCACATAACGAACTGTGTACACGAAAAGATGCTACACCCCAGCTGCCAGTTCTCATGGACTGTCCTTTTTAATATCATTTTTTAATTAAATGTCTCCGCGTTACTCTCGCTACACATGTCAAGCCACTCGCTTCGAGGCCATACACAGAACACAAAACACAAAACACAAAACGGAAAGACTTGACAATGTGGACAGGAAACAAGCAAGTCGGGAACAGCCAGCAAACCCTCTGAAAACAAAAAGCCTCGCAAACACCACCCGCAACACCACCCTCGACATCACGAGGCCCGCAGCTTTGTTCACACTCGTCCGGAGCCGACAGATAGTGAGCAAGTCCCATCCTACCGTACTCCAAGAGACAATGCAAACGGAATTATGACAGTTGACAGGGGAGAAACGGTTGATCAAAGCCGTACAAAAGAAAAAGGTGAGAAAAAGAAAAAGAAATACACGCGCTCTACTGCAGGCAGGGAGGGGAATCAAAAGCGTCAGAAATGACGGGACAGAAATGGCGGGACAGGTTGAGAAGAAACATGGGTGCTATCCTGGCCAGGATATCCAAGGAACAAGAGAAGAAAACGTGGAAACGGGCTCTGGCCGGGTCGTCAAAGAAAGGCGCAAAAGTCGGCGTCTTGGGCCACGTCGAGTCATGGGCGCATTATTAGTCGTACGGTCGTTACGGTAGGGCTGGCCAAAGGATGCTCCGGTTGGTTATTTCCGCCTGCAGTTTTGTCAGCACGACGCATCATGGAAAATGGAGAACAGAACAGTGTCGATTCGATGGATGAGACGCACCGCTTGGCCGGCTTGACCGGCTTGCCGCCGATGAAGCTCAGGAAGCTCGTGCCGGCATTCTTGGAGCTGCTGCCCTTTTTCTTTTCGTGGCGGGGGATGGGGTCGCCGTTGACGACGTTGGCCGCCGGCATGCGCTGCCCCGGCCCCGGACGCATCATGCCGGGCGCCATACCCGGCCAGGGCCGTGGCGGCCCGCTGGGCTGGGGCACCATCCCGGGGCGCATGGGCATGGGCATGCCGCGTCCTTGCGGCACGCCGTGCATGTGGTGGCGGTTGGCCGGAATGGCGCCGGGCGGCATGCCGTGCATGCCGTTCATGCCGTTCATGCCGGGCATGCCGGGCATGCCGTTCATGCCGGGCATGCTGTTGCGCAGCGGCGGCGTCTTGTCCATGGGCCACATGTGCATGGTCACGGACCAGTCGGGCTCAACAACCTTCTCCCATATAGAAGGCAAGATGATCTCGCCATTGGGCCCGATCAGGTCGTAGTGTCCCTCTTGCACATGGGGCCCGATGGCCTCGACCTGCACAAACGCCTGCTTGATGAGCTCCTCCATGCCGGCCCACGTCTTGCACAGGTGGTAGGGGAAGCTGAACTTGCGGCCGACGGCGTCCTTGAACTTGATGGGCAGCTTCTCCGTCTTCTTGGCGTCTTCGGCGAGCTTGGCCTTGGTCTCCTCGATGATCTTGTCGCGCATGGCCTTGTCCGCCTTTTTCTTCTCGTCCTCGGCGGCCTTGGCCTCCTCGGCCTTTTTGCGCTCCTCTTCGAGCTTTGCGCGCGCCTCGATCTCGGCCTTGAGCTTGGCCTCCTCCTCGAGCTTCTTGCGCCACTCCAGCTCTTCCTTGGCCTTTTTCTCGGCCGCCTCCTTGGCGGCGATTTCGGCCTTGAACTCGGCTGCTGCCTTGGCGCGGGCCGCGGCCTCCGCGGCCTCCATCTTGGCCTTGAGAGCAGCCTCCGCCGCGGCGGCAATCTCGGCCTCGCGCTTCTTCTTGTTCTCCTCTTCGCGGCGCTCGTTTTCAATCTTGGCGCGCGCTTCCGCCTCGATGCGGGCCAGGACCTGTTCTTGCTGGGCCTTCTTTTCTGCCTCGGCCTTGCGCTCGGCCTCGATGCGCTCGCGCGCCTCGCGCTCGGCCTCGGCCTTGGCCTTGTCGAGCTCCTTCTTTTGCTCTTCGGCCTCCCTGCGCGCCTTTTCCATGCGCCGCTCAAACTCCAGCTCGGCCGCTTGCCGCATCTGTTCCTGCAGCTGCTTCTGCTTGATCTCCTCCTCCTTGGCCTTCTTCTCGGCCTGGAGAAGCTCGAGCTGCTGCTTCATGCGCTCCACCTCGGGGTCGGGCTTCTTCTCTGCTGGCGGCGCCGGCGTGTGGGACGGACCGGGCGCTTCCGTGGGCGGCGGTGGCGGGGCGCTCGCGTACATGTATGGCGGCATCATGGCGTACTGGGGGGCGCCGCCGAAAAAGTTGTTTTGGTAGGGGACCATGTCATAGTTTGGGCGGGGGTCGCTGTAGTACGCAGCGCCCTGGCCGCTGGCCATGGGCGAAAAGGGATTCTGGTAGTTGCCGTAGTGGACCATTTGGCCGCCGCGGCCGCCGTAGGGAGGCGCATAGCCGCCGACATGGCTCTGCGCGTGGTGCCCGTAGTACGGATTGGCGCCTTGCGGGGCGTAGCCGCCGCGAGGGCCGTACCGGTCAAACTCTTCAGACGGGTCTGTGCTCATAGCTTGCTGGACGGGCGCCTGGACGGTCCGGTACGGGAGGCTTTGCTGATGCTGGGAGCGGGTGTGTTTGCGCGACGCCGTCCTTGCGGGGGTCCGGCGATCGTAGTGATAGTCGCCGCTAGCCGATGCGGAGTCGGACGGTTCGAGGTCGACGTATCCCTCGGCCCAAGTGTAGCCGTTGTGGCGCGATCGCGATGAGCTGCGCGAGCCCTCGTCGTCGGTGATGGAGTCGGATTGCGATGAACTGGCAGAAGTGTGGTCGACGGCGATTGTTGTGCGTGTATGTCTGGAGGTCAGCAGCCGCTTTCAATGGAAAAGACGCAAACGACGCGATGCGTTTGCAGGGAAGAGGCCGTCTCCTTCGTGTCGTTCTTCAGGCCGTTTGTTTATGCCCGCATTCGTACTTACGACATTGGAAGAGAAAACGAAAGCCGGCCGTTCGCTGGGGGAGCTGACAACACTGGAAAGGCCCGGGGAAAGGATGCGCATGAAAAGCCGTCCGACGGTAAATGACTGTGAGAACGACGGCAGAGGCGCGGTGTTGACGTTGGTGTGAGCGGGCGAAAAGCAAAACAAGGCGGGAGAGCGGTCGGTTTCCTAGGAGAGCGGGCAGAAAGGAGGGGGTCCTTTCGCGTCCTGTCGCGCTTTCTCTCTAGTCTCGAAAAGGGCGAGGAACGGGACGTCCAGCTGACGGCGGTAGCGTGCCTGCCAAACGTGCGAGGTTGTTTTGGTTTTTGGTGGGCTCGAGGACTGGAAGCCTGTAAATCGGTGTGCTAACGGGCGATAGTGGCTGAATTAGCGGATGTCCGAGAAAGGTGGTTTCAAGAGAGACGGCTGTGATAGGACGGGGCTGAGAAGAGCGTTTGGACGGTGCAAAAGAGCGAAAAAAAGCGTGCGTTTGAAGGGGCAAGGGTAGGTATTTAAAGCGAAAATGCAGAGGCCGAGCGAGCAATGCATTTGTGATTTGTGCTCACGCCGCACGGCGTAATAGTGTGGGTGCAAGCCCTGTCGACAGGCAAAGCGACGCCCCAGAGGCCCCAGAGCGTCTGCACGGGCAATTGGGCGCCAGAGGCAGATGGGGCTGGACGCTGCGTCGACTCGCAATTGCAAGAGAATGTAAGGCAGGAAACGCAGAGTGGGGAGGAGACGAAAAATGCACGCGACGAGACGACTGGATTGGGCGCAAATGACAGGAGCAGCCGCCCCGGCGAGGACGATGACTGGCTCGCGGCTCGTCTGGCTGGACAAAAAAGCGGCGCCGCCGTCGTTCTTTTGCGGCGCGGTGAGGGTAGAGAAGACACTGGCAGAGGTAAGAAGGGAATTTCCGCACGTACTTGTTGCGGTGTCGCGATGGCCGTCCCTCGATGCAGGACGAGACAGCCCCGCGCCTTATCGACGTCGCAAGAGGGCCTGGATTGCGGCAGAGACTGCGGCAGACAGATCCGCAGCAACGAATCGCCGTCGCCCTCTCGTCGTGTCGTCGACGAGGTGCGGCAGCAGAAACGGCTGGCGGTGGGCGGGTTTGGAGCGGCCTGTCCCGTGACAAACGCAGAAGAGGAGAGAAGGCAAGAGAAACCAGAAAAGAAACCCGGGAACGACGAGGGGGCGGGCGAGGACACTATGTAAGATATATACCTGTAGTATCTTGCAGGGCGTGTCTGACCGTCGCGGCTCGAGCGACACGGAGCGGCCTGATGCGGGCGCTGCCTGGCGAGGCCTTTTCCTTTTCCCTTTTTCCTTCGTCCTGCTCTCTGCGATTCCCGATTCCCGATCCAGGTGGGAGCGGCGGCGGTGGGCACGAGTGTCGGTGGGCTCAAGGTGGGATCGTGAGTGGCCAGGCTTGGACTGGCGCTGGTGGTATCGCACTGTCCGCCAGGGCACACAAGGGAGGGATCCTGCAGAGGACGCAAGACTGTTCTGCTCGCTGTCCAGAGCGCTGAGCGGCGTCCCACCAAGAGCGGCACGGCAGACCGCCTGGTGCCACCTGCTGCAGCAGCATTGTGAGATATTATCTTACCATGTCAGTGCGGGCCTGAAGCCCTGTGGACGAGCGCATCGGGCTTCGAAGAAGGCGGTCTGGCTTGGGCTATGCCTCTTTCAGCGCGCTTTCCACGGCCTTGCAGTCCGCCCAGGCAGGAGGGAGGGGCGTGACGGACTGGGCCTCGCTGCCTGCATGCCGCACGCTGCGCCTCTTTCGGCCCAATCGGCTCTGTCCTCCAGACCTGGCCAGACGACGGGAGACGGCGAGAAAGAGCCTCTTCCAGCCTCCTGCCGGGAAACGCAAGGAAACGCAAGGAAACGGCGGCGGTGGAGACCCTGGTGCCGATCCCGCGAGCTCCTGCGATCGAGCAGAGGCCAGACAAACGGGCAAACGCGGAGATGCCTGGGGTCGATGTGCGCTGCACTCTGTTTCGGCGTTTCTGCGCACCCAATGGCAGAAGGGCAAAAAGGCAAAAAGGCAGAAAGAAGAAGAAAAATAAAGAAAAAAAAAGCTTTGGTTGTCCGGACGAGTCGGGCACCTGGACTCGTAAGGCGCGGTGTGCTGCTTGTTGGACAAGGCCATGAGCCGTGCTGGATGGCAACAGGCGTTGGGCGTGTGCGTGTGCGTGTGCGTGTGCGTGTCCGGTGTTGAATGCCAGAGGTGTGCGATGCGAGGTTGATGTTGGCGATGGCGGCGTTGGCGGTGGGAGCCACGCCTTGGATGCGACTTGCCGTTTCTGCGTATCTTTGTCGATTGGTCTTTCCTCGTACGTTCAGGAAGACGTGTCATGTCCAGGAAGGAACAAGGTGGCAGACCTCGCTTGACGCCAAGGCAGTTCTGCTGTGGCAGGCAGGAAGGGACAACTGGCGGGCAACGTCTACTCAAATCAAGGCATCATCAAGGCGTCACCACAGACATGCCTGCCATTTCTTGTGGCCGGCTGTCTCCGGGACGCAAATACTACGCGGAGCGGGCGGCAGCCGCGGACAGAACGCAGGACAAAAAGCAGGACCGCGGTGCAGATCGCCGTCGACGTGCAGAAACCACCAGATGAGCTTTCCGCCTTTCAGCTTGTTCTCTCAGCACACTGCCGCATCCTGCTTCCCGCATCCCATGGGAAAGGGCGCGGGTGCGTGTGTTCTGTGTAGGACAACGTCGGACAAGACAGGCCCTGCTCGACAATGGCCGCTGGGGTGCATCCACGCCGCGGGCTTGCAGCACGATACGAAATCAAACAGGCCCTGTGTTTTCGTGCTGCTCATCCTGTCCCTCCCCAGGAATGCAGACACGACGACACCCCTACCGAGAAACGGCAGCATTATACAGCAAAACGGACACACCGTGACACCCACCCTGTGCCACCTCCAGCGTCAAAGCTGCCACGGGGGCATGGCGCGCATGGCGTGCAGACGAAGAGGACTGGATGCCAGTGAAACAAGGCAGGCCGAGAAGAAGCTGTGCAAGGGCGGGGATGATGAGAGCGTCATGTTGAGAGCAAAAGGAGAGAAAGAAAAAAGCGCAGCTGAAAGAAAGACAAAAAAAAGGATCTGCGTCCTGCTGGTGTTCCTCCAAACGCCACCAAGATGAGAGACATGATACGATGCAGGGAACAAAGGTCTTGCCTCGTGCTGCGCACGGAATCAAACTCCCAGACCTGGCCTGGGGGACCGTAGTCCCGAGAGCCCAGCACGGAGACTTCCATGCCACGTCGGATGTCTGTTCCCGCGAGCGGCTGTCAACGCCGCCTGGATAGTCGTGAATCCAGCGTCATGGCGGAGGCCCGGGATATATCCGTATGTGCGCAGCTTCCTCTGCTCGGGATTCAAAACACTCTCAGCCAGCATCTGTTCTCCTCTCGAGACACACTGGTATATGCAAGTGCGCAAAACACGTACAACCCAGTTCCTTCCAAGCGAGACGCTGCTCCTTTGGCGCGAGCAGAACTGTCTGCCTCGCGCTCTGCTGCCGGCTCAGACAGCACGCATGCTTGCATTGCTGCGGTCCATCTCCGCGCCAGTCTCGTGCCTCGGCCGAGGCACGTCGAAGCCAAAACGTAGTACGCCGAGTTCACGCTTCGAGGTGAGCCACGTCGGTGGCTGCAGAAGCCGCAGACCGAAAGGACGAGGCAGGTGCACCGCAGTATGGACTGTTGGCGGCTAAAAGACCCGGGCCGCCCCCCGGCCACGCTTCGCCTTCGTATTGTCCTGGACGGCGCCGGCCTTTTCAGTTCCGGGATGCTTGACAAAACGGCAGCATTGACAACCCGCGTCGACGGTGACAGTGCGTCGTCGCGCACGCAGACGCAGCGTGGGATCGTAATCATACCTGCAATGGATGCAGGCCGGACCTTGCCGCCGCAAAAGCATGGCCGTGTCGCGCAGTGTCGTATCAGCCTTGCGTCCCGCACATATGGGCCTTGTGCGTGCCTCGCTGCCGGCGAGCGTCCGAGCCAAAGGCATGTGAGGCCCAGAGACGCGTTCGTTCTCAAAATATATGTACTCGTATACGCCAGTGGAAAAGACCCTGATGCCGGCCCAGCCATCAAAAGGACGGCCTTGCACGTCTTCAGTGGAGACGAGGCCTGACGCGCAGAGCTGCGCTAGCCGGTTCTAGCATGGGCTTGCGAGCTGGGTCCTTTGGCATGCTGCGAAAGAGCGGTCAGCCCGGCTACTGGCTAGTGTGGCCACATCCGCCACATGAGAAGGCACGACCGGCGCGTTAATTCTCCACCAGCGCCCCCCCCTCAGATCACATCTCCATCTTCGCAGCTCTGGGGAAATCGCCAGGGCGTTCATCTATTTCCATTCCCACGCCATCCTCGCACGGGATTACCTGTTCGGGCGCATCTCAATCCACAGCTTTGCCAGGTGTCGCTCGCAAACTAACTGAAACAATTGTCCCGCGCCGCCCTGCCCGCGTGTCTTCTTCCACTTGGCCCCCCCCCCTTGACCCAACCCAACACGACAATGGTTTACCCCGGAACAAGGAGTACGGGATGTGGCCTGTGCCGCAAGCGGAAGATCAAGGTGCGAGGCGGCTACTGAACAGCCTACTGAACAGCTCACCCCCCCTCCCCCCTTCCCCCCAACAGCCACCCCCAGACGGCCTGCTAACCCGCGTCTTGCAGTGTGACGAGCGACGGCCTGGCTGCCGCAGATGCCAGCTGCACGGTGCACCGTGTCCAGGATACGATCGGCCGCTGGACATTCGCTTCCACGAGGGCCCGCACGCCACGGTCCTGACCAAGCCCACCCAGCAGGCAGGCCATGGCGGGCAGGGCCCTGGCCGCCGCAGCAAGAGCATGGCCGTCTCGGCGCTGCTCTCGCCGGCAAACACAAACAGCCCCATGGCTGCAGCAGCAGCAGCAGCAGGGGACCAAGGCGCTGGCGTGGTGGGCGTGCCCCTGCCCGCTGCTGTTCAGCCGCCTCGCACGGCCTGGGACGAGGCCTCTCTGTGCTACTTTATCAACGAATACTGCGTGTCTCCGCAGCCGGGCGTCATGTCGGGCCACCTCGACTTTCTGCCCGACCTGCTGTTTGAGTCGTCCGACGACTCGGTGCTGCGGCCTGCCATCCTGGCGTCTGCCTGCCTCTGCTTCTCGCGCCACAAGAAGCACACGGAGCTCTATGCGCACGCTCGCGCCCACTACGGCAAGGCCCTGATGGCCGTGAGCACCGCCATCTCCAAGAGCCCTGACTCGTGGGGCGACGACATCCTGGCGGCCATCATGCTGCTGCACATGTTCGAGGTGCGTGCTTCGATTTTCCCTGCACAGCACGCTTTACATATACAAAAGGCTGACATGAACCGCTTGCAAGGACGTCGATGGTGTCATTGGTGTAGCAGCCCTGCACCTCCAGGGCATTGCCCGGCTCTACGATGCGCGGGGCCAGAACATATTGCAAAAGATTGCCGGCAACTCGCTCTATGCGTTTATCTATACCAATCTGGTGGGTTGCCCTGGTATGGATTACAGGCGTAGCGCAACCTACTAACAAACGTGCAACAAAGCAAATCCACTGCATGGTGACGCGGACCGTCTTCAAGTGCCTGAGCATCCCAGAGCCCGAGCCCCCCGTCACCGACCCTGTGACCAGCCTCGCCTTTATGACGGCCAAGATGAGCCGGTTCTGTGTCCTGATGGCCGAACAGCACGGCATCTTGACCGCCGGTAAGACCAGCCTCGAGGACCAGCGGGACGCGTTCATCATGCTCATACGCCTCGCCGTGCGCACCCACGCCGAGACCAACGCCTGGGCCGAGTCGGTGCCCAAGACGTGGAAGCCGCGGGTGTTTTGCGACGAATCCGGCCGCCGTCTCGTCACATACTCGAACCGCTGGATGGCTGTCATCATGGCCATGTACCATGCGGCCGTCGTCAAATTCTGCGACACCGCCCTCTACTGCTGCCGCGTGGTCCTCGACAACCGGCTCTGCCGCACGGCCGCCGAAGAAGACCTGGTCAACTCCGCCGCCGCCACCGCGCGCGAAACGCCGTTCCACCTCCTCAGCAAGATTTGCGACACCATTCCGTATGCGTGCGGCGAGGTCAACATGAACGGCGAGCCGCTGCCGATCCCCGACTACAAGGGCATCCACTCCTACAGTCTGATCTGGCCGCTGACGCTGGGCGTCACCTTCAAGGGCAGCACCAGCGAGCAGGCCGCATTCTGCAAGGCCACGCTCGAGCAGATCGCCACCATGTACGGCATCCAGCTGGTCCAATCTGCGGCCAAGCTGGCTGTCGACGTATTTTACGACTAACGCAAAGGGTGGTTTCGGAGAACTGTGTGGCCAATGGAGGAGGCTGAAAGACTGGACTCGGTTTGGGAGAAGCTTTTCTTTCCTTTCTTTCTTTTTTTTCTTTTTTTTCTTTTTTTTCTTTTTTTTCTTTTTTTTCTTTTTTTTCTTTTTTTTCTTTTTTTTCTTTTTTTTCTTTTTTTTCTTTTTTTTCTTTTTTTT